>VWZN01000682.1:43005-57344 GCA_013396955.1 Regulus satrapa | reverse complement strand
TTTTTTTTTTTGCTATACTTTTTTATCTTATCCTGGAATGGATGATTTAAATCACCTTTTCCAGAAATCCAAATTTCATGTATCATACATTTATTTTTATCTAAGGAATAGAAAAAGGGGTAATGATAGAACATGGGGGAATGGCTTTAAACTGAAGGAGAACAGGTTTAGATTAGATACAAGAAATGCTTCACTATGAGAGTGGTATGGCACTGGCAGAGGTTGCTCAGAGAATAAGATTCCCTATATCTGGAAGTGTTCCAGGACAGGCTGGATGGGGCATTGAGCAGCCTTTTCTTTCATTCTCAGAACTAAAGAGGGGAGAACATAAAAAGCTCTTTGCATATGCTTGTCCAGTATTTTAACTGTATAAACAAGTGCAGTTCTATTAGGATCACATTTCTAATTAATATTGTGAGGTCTTTATGAAACACATACTCAATACGAAGGCATTGTAGAAAATGGTGTAAGTATTGCAGCTTGGCAATGCATTGCATAATATTTGAACTTCACTGGTGCACACATCAAATGCACACAAAATACTATATAGAAATTCCTCTCTAATTTGAAATAGAATTGAAGAATAGAAAATAATCTATGCTTTTCTTGAGGAATTTTAAAGATTTTTTTAATGCATGCTTTTATTAGCTATTTATATATATCTCTTTACTAAGGGGAAACGTGATACTTTAAAGTTAGAACATAAATCCAACATGCAATCCTCCACCCATGTTTTATATTTAAGACAGAATAATCATTTAAGGTAGAAGTTTAACGCATGATTCAACAACCAGAAGCCTATATGTATGACTTTGATTAATTATTTTTAGTTCAGTTAAAGCATCCCAGTTTATCTCCTTTTAAGATTATCCTTGACATATTTAGAAATCCTAATGCAGATTTTATGGCCCACACCTATCCCTGATGGTGCTAATGGACTAGGCATAATGAATCATTCTAATTTGGATGAAAGGACCACACAACATTGTGGCAGTCCTTTAGAGAATTAAGGCTCAATTCTGATCTTCCAGACTCATGAATGCATTTTTGGGATTAGGCCACGTATCTGTACATCTGTTGAGTCTCAAGGGGTGTATACTCAGCTAAGTATTCTGACCTTCCAATGTACTGTATCAAATGTGTGGCCTTGGGATATGAAAGCATTTGATTACAACTGTATTTTAACACTGATTTAATATATAATTATGGGGTAAAACCTAATTCCTCCTTACATCTTCATGTAGAAAATTCCATCACTATTAAGCAGACACAAGGATATTTTCTCCCCAGTGAGCATGATAGTAAATGGAAGAAATTGAAACACCCACCCAGGATAATGTAAAATCAAGGACAATCTTCTTAGGGATGGCTTTAAAATCAGCTTCTTCTCCATAAAAAAAACAAACTTAAATGGTCTTCTGCAACTGTGATTTTAGTTGGTACACTGTTGCATTATGCACAGTATTTGCCACGTATAAATACTTGACTTTATGCATAAATAAACAGGAACAAGATTCCTTTAGTGACTTTTACTATTACTCTATGATTTCTTCTTCACAAGTAATGAGGAGGGCAATTAACTTTACACACACACACTATATATGTAACACTGATAGAAAAGTTTAAAAATACTTGGAATTATCTGGTCAACATCTATTCACTTAGAGCGCCTGTTTTCTCCAGTATATAAAAAATTGAATGTTGTAAAATTCATTTTAGACAATTAAACTTTCATAAAATATGCTTGAGTTTTCATGTAAAATTGTAATTTCTTTTTAAATTTCACTGAAAGCCCCTTCCAAATTATTATCAGTGAAAAACGCCTAAAAATATGAAAATAGATTTCATAAGAAAATCAATTCAATAGATTTTAATGCATGCCTGTGCAGTATTTTCAGGATTTTAGTTTTTCTTTTATATCATCACACTCCGCATAGATTCTTAAATAAAGAACAGTGGTATTAAGTAAGTTAATAATATGAGGATTTCAGAAAACATTCGTCCTAAAATTCTGTGTTTTCTCATCAATATGATCTGTCCCAGATCTAAATTACAGATTCATGGTGCATACATTTTCTTTATAATTTCAGAAAGCTTTGACCAAAAAGATGAACTGAGCAGAGCAGCACCTTTACCTTGCAAGCAGTTGCTTTCTTCCAGTTGAAGAATATGCTACACATAACCAGGCAATTTTTTCCCCACTGCCTTAAAAGCAGGAGGATTTTATTTTACTGTTCTCACACAAAAAAGAAAATTAATTTCTCTAAAATGCCCAATGACAGATTAAAAGTATCCTCAGTTTTTGTAGTTTGTCTGACATGGTTGTGTAACGCAGCTCTCATTTAAATTGTTTCAGTGTACTGATTATATGCAGCATGACTAAGAACTGCAACTATGCAAGTTTCCATGAAAAAAAAAGTTTCAAAAGAATGGGTGAAGGTCCTTCACTGGGACTGGAGATAAAGATGGAGAATCCAGCAGCAGGACTGGTGAGTACGGGGCTCTGGTTCCAGTAAGACTCAACAAACAGCTCAGATCAGAATCTAAAGTCCAGGAAAACAGCCTGTAGCTTCGAGATTAGCTTTCTCACACTATTCCTGAGTTAAGCCAGCACAAACATCATCATGAATGCATAATTATGATTACGCACTGTACTATTGCATAATAGATCTTAAAATCTGGAAACAAAGAAGTAGTGTAGGAATGCTGTTTTCAGGCTTTTGGTTTTGAACACAATGAAGTTAAGGGTAAAAGACTTTGCATAGGGAAAAACAGTTCCAAGAATATGCATTTTACTTGGAAATTTAATACAGATAGTTATGAAACATTTACACATAAAAGAAGGGGTAAAAGTGAGATAGGGACCTGGTGCTATGTTTTTAACTTGAAAATAACAATGAACAAAGCCTAAACCCCTCCCATACTAACATATTTTAAGGAACTAAAGAAAAAAACCACTATCACTAGAAATAAGTAACAATAGTCAAAGAAACTGGAAGCTTGACAAGTTTACTTAAAGGTTCTTTTTCTCAGAACGAAATAAATTTGCTTTTTTGAAATTCTTTGCAGCGAGAATTTTCCTATGAACCAAAGTTCATTTCTGGGACTGATGGATATACACAGGCTGGTATCCTATGTTTAAATTACAATGTTGGTAAAAGGGTAATTGCTTAAAGGGAACTGATGGATTCATTTACTTCCATGTGTAGAAACAAAGCAGTGTGAATTTGATTAATGCAGTAACTGGGAACCACTATGACTAAAGACTGTTGGCATCAAACTCTTGTCACTTGCCAATTTATTGATGAAGCCACTTTGGGCCAGCAGTGCTGCAGCTCTGTGTTCTCTAATAGGAGACCTTGGGACCTGTAAAGACTGAGATCACAAATCCAAGGAGTGGTTCTCAAGTGGGAGTGGGCTGATTTTCAAAAGTTGGGAGCATCAAAAAGAACAACAAATTTGCACACAGGTCCTATACAGGGGTCAGGTTAATTTTGTTGTTGCTGCTGTATGAAAAGAAAACTCAAGAGTAGCAATAAGATTCAAGGTGTATATCACCACAGCAGACTGAATTAAAGTGATTAGAAAACTGTTCTACTGTTGGCTAAGACCAGTTTCACAAAAAATTACTTCTTAATTCCACAAGGTAAGTTTTCCCTGCTTCAAAGAACACCCAATCCAATCCAATAAAATAAAATCCTTTATCCTTCCAGTAAAATTTTTGAATGAATTTTCAGATACCTGAGAAAAAGAAAAAAAAAAAAAAAAAAAGGAAGCCAGTGTCCAAATGTTCCTAGCATTTCAAGATACCAATGAAGCCAATAAAAGTGAAAGAAAGACCCTCAGTTGTGTGTTATAGAGCCAAGAAAGCAACCTAACACCACAAAGCACCAGAGGTAAATCAAGTGTGCAAAGAGTAAAAGCTTTAGAAATTGGCAGAATCAGGCAGAGCAGACCAGGCTATCAAACTCGACAAGTTAGTACAACTTTATACCAGAATTTCCCTTCTTATCACAGAATTAGGCATTAAAACACCACGCTACTGCAGCCACTATATCAGTTTCAAACAATTACCTTGTATCACTTGGCACTAAGCGGCAGCAGCTGTTCAAGACAGACTTGAACCTGGCATTCCAGCTGAGCAGGGGTTTTTCCCTGCTCCCAAAGATAGGAGGCTTCAGGTGAGGTGTGAAGCTGCCATCAGCATGGGGCACTGGTCACCTCTGACAGCCTCCAGGCTTCAGGGTTACTACAGCCTCTGCCCCGGTGCTGCTGTGGTCACCAAAAGCCTTCTCATTTTTTAAGGGAAGGAAATGAGTAATTGCCTGATTCTCCCCAGTCAGATCCTATTTGCACATTGAAGGGAGGTGGTCACATCTGGACAGCCTCTGATAGCTCCTGCTAATTCTGAGGAGAGCAGTTGGATGATGGAAATCTGCCTCCTCACTCCTCCAGCTGCGGAGGTGACCTTTGATCAAACTTTCTTTTACTAAGCTATGGATGGTGAACAAGCAAACACAAGCTACAGCCTCTAACAAAAGAAGCAGTGCTCGGACCCAGAGCTGGTGGTGCTATGGCTTTAGGTTCACATTGGGCACTGGAAGGAAAAAAGGGATGTTCAGGACCAAGCGTTCCTGCTCCATGCAGCTCAGGGAGATCCAGCCCCTGCTCCTTGAAAGTTCAAGTGAAACTTGATTTACAGCCACACCTTAGGCAGCGGGCAAGTGCTGGGAGAGCTGAGAGAGATCTGGACAAAGAGTGATGGGAGGCAGAGGCAGGGGGCAGTGGGTTCCCTTAGTATTATAAAAATGCATCTTATTCTGTTTTTAATCAACGAACCTTATCCAGCAATCAAGGCAGATATATAATAAACTGAGCTACTCTGTAAATCTAAACATTCCCCACAAATAGAAAAGATACAGCCTGAGCTGTCTGATTGTTACTACGGCAACTATCTAAAATGAAAATCTTGTTAACCCTTTGCATGCTGTAGCCACCCATGCATCAGTGTTAGCTGACTTCTGTGCACTTATCTCTCCTTTTTCCCCCTCAAGAAATTCATAATTGTGTTGCTTCACAGTAGTTATGCTCTGGTTATCCTGTTTGAGACCGAAAGAACTGTGATAGGTGGGAGTTGCATAGGTATAGCTGAGTTTTGTTACTTGCTCATTACTGGGATTATAGTTCAAAAACAACTAAGTAAACAGAAGAGAAAATCCTTAGATTACTGCACAAGGCCTGAGATTTTGAATAAAACCTTGACAACTGGAATGGAATGTTTTCTAACAAACCACATTCCTGCCTTTTTTTCTATTAGTTATGAAATTATTTGACTGTAAAAAGCATATTTTTCAGAGGAATTATATCTCTATACTGCATTACAAATAGGCTACTTTTCAAACACTTTTTTTAAAGCTTCTCTTTCTTAAGTACTTCGCAGAAGACTGCCAGGGATTTTAACAAAATAACATGTTAACCAGAGTGCATTGAAAATTAATGGGCAGGTATTTTACTTGAAAAATTCCTTAAATGCAAGAAAATTTAGACAAAAAGAAAACTGACTTTCTAATTTTTACAGGTCATAGATAATATTACAATCAATTTTATACTTGTATGTACCTCAATATTCAAGACAGTTTCATTACAATATCTATTTGGCAGCATCATGACAAAGTAAAACTCTGCAGTTCTTATGTCTTCTAGAATTCATCACTGAAAACAACAGCAGCCATGGAAATTTTTCCATATTCAAAGTAAAAGAAGCAGAACATGATCTACAGACATAAATTCTATTGATTCTTTTACCTTCTGCCTACATGTAATCAATAGAGACTCTTCAGTACTGGGCAGAAACAGACTCCTTATGGAATTCCCACTTTGTTGTTACTGAGAGAGAAATGCTTACTTGATATTTCACAGAATTATTTCATTCACTTCAACATATATAAGTTTAAAAGATTGTTACTTGGATATTTTTACAGAAAACATATATATTAATAAACAAATACTTTTCTGTATGAAAGCAAAATTTACATGTAAATGAGTCCATATAATTGGAAGGGACTGATGTAGGCATGTACATTATCTTAAGATTTTGAATGGTGTCCACATAAAATTGAAGGTTGTCAAGCTTTCAATACACTAAAAGAAGACATAATTTACAATAAAATTCAGTTAAATATCCATACTATAATGCTCATTTTTATTAAAAAGAAACACTGACTAATTTTAAGTTTACCTAGAATTGATTGAAAGTTTGAGAAAATAATTGGTTTAAAAAAGAAACTGGATTCCCTTAATAAATTCCCTTAAATATGTCAGAGAATGATGCTAGAAACCTTAATGCGTGCTCTTCTTATTTACAGAAAATGGAACTCATTAAGTTAGGCAAGCTAACTTTACTTCTTCCTTCTTAATAAACACCTATGTGACAAAAAAGCTCACAGACCTCGTCTGCACTGTAAATAAACCGAAGAACAGATTGATGGCACTGGGCAAAAATGGTACTTCTTGTCTGATCCAAATTGTTTTAATAGTTTAATGTTGATAATTTAAGATTTTGGATAAGAATGAGTGAGGTGTATAAAATATGTAAGGATGATGCTGGAATATACACAGGCAAGAAAATCTTTACCAGGAGAATGAATTAGTTTCTCCACCTCAAAATGTGTTTCAATTGTATTTCTCAACTTCTGAAACATTTCCCATTTTTCTGCAATTAATGTGATATATAGCATTCAAAAAGTTCCCCTTTCACATTTTTTTCAAAATCTATTTGTTCATAAAGTCAAATGGACTACATTTTCTAGAGTCAAATTCCAAATTTGCAATACTATAATCACTAGATTCATCCTAAATGCTTTTCAAACATCAAGTCTATTTATCAGTATTGGCTTATTTCCCAGGAATATGACCTAAATAATCTAGAAACGAACTGGCTAGCCAACATACTACACATAATTCTAGGAAGGTTTAACAATCCAACAATCCTAATTTTCCACTGTTTTATTTCAAGTAAGATTTTTTCTTTAGAAAGCAACATCACCATTTATTTATTTATTTGTTTGTTTATTTGTTTATTTATTTTTTCTTCAACTCCACCTTGTTTTCATATTACCTTTAAACTGTTGAGTTTCCCAAACTGGCCTGCTAACCAAATGACTTGAGGTCCCTGTATCTCTTACCAGGTACACATAGATCCCAACTCCTTTGGCTTTGCTATAGTTGCATATAATTGTTTTGAAAGGGAAAGATTATTTTTATGTGATTTATTTGTCCAGGTCAATTACAAGGACTTGTCTTCTTTGGCACAAACTAGGGTCAAATATTTTCTTCCCTGGGGGATCTTTAAAGACCTGGGAGAACTTTACCACATATTCCCCAGAGAAGTCCTCCCTTCTCATGGGTATTTGCTCTTCTTGGTCAGGCACAAAAAGAGTCATGGAGCTGACAGCATGCAAAGGGCTTTCTAAAAAAAATTCAAAGGAAAGAGAGTATCATGTTCTGCACTTTGCAATGGTGGGTGGGAAAATCTGCTATTTCTAGAAATCAATAAACATCAGTAATCCAGCACACAACTACCCCATCATCTGACTGCACAACTTCATTTCTTCAAACCTAACCTAAAATATTTCCTAAAGCCTAATGAGCAAAAATTTTTCATAAGCCTATAACTAATGGCCAACTTTGGCAATTATCCCTGTGAAAAAATCAGCTAAGCAAGGTATATTTCCAACAGAAGCAATGTTTCAGATGATTGTTGTATGTGATCACTTGATAGTTTCATAGCAGAGAAGAATCATAAAAAAAGGTGAACTGCTGGAATCTAAAAATGGTTCAAAGAAGACTTAATGGAAATCTATTTTTCCATAATAAAAAAAAGTAGTCTTTCTAATTGTGGTAAAATTTAAAGAACATAGGATGAGTTGATTTGGGACAAAAGATTCAAACAAATAATGATAATAATATAGAGAATACAAAAAAAAAACCAAAAATGTTCCAAATCCTGAATA
Organism: Regulus satrapa; assembly: GCA_013396955.1. Classification (NCBI taxonomy): domain Eukaryota; kingdom Metazoa; phylum Chordata; class Aves; order Passeriformes; family Regulidae; genus Regulus; species Regulus satrapa. The sequence continues at coordinate 49,332 of VWZN01000682.1, read as the reverse complement.
ATTGTATTATGAACCCTTTAAGTGTTTTCTTTAAACTTAGCACTGGCTTAAATTATACAAAACAAAACATTCAGTGCAGCTTCATGCAAATGCCAGGTTCAAGACTAACAGTTCACAAAGGCTATCAAATCTCTCCAGGCATATCTGTTTGGTTCTGCAGCCTCATCTGTAGCTCCGTAACAGCCAAGCAAACAGACAACAGGTCATATTCTACTTTCACTAACAAAGACAATATTCCCATTGACATCAAAAGGAATTGCACCTGTGATTCAGATAAGAGAATTTAAACCAGTATTTGCAGATCATCTTTTCTTTGGAGTTTCTTGACTGTCAGAGACTTTATGATGTTAATAATTTAATTTTTAATTTAAAGGGAAAAAATGTTGCTACACTTACCTACCCCCCACCCAACACACCCCCGTCCCCAAATATAGCAAGCCTGATCCTTGAAATATTTATCTCTGCATTACTTCAGCTCAAAATGCCAGAGAAGTCAGTAGGAGCTGCTGTGGGACAACCCTCAAGGATTACAGGCTTTGCATATCATGTGCATTTACCTATAGGAAGAATAAAAAATACCCTTTTCTATTTCATTGCACTTTAACATTACTGGAGGTGAAACCTATATTAATTTCCTTCACATATACCACTAGTATTCATAGTTCATAGAAACTCCAGGATTAGTAAGGAATTAATAATTCCACTAATGAATAGATTCCATTTCTTTTGTTGCTTTGTTTTTTGGGTTTTTTGGGGTTTTTTTTTCCCTGAAAATAATTTCCAGCTAAAGGAATAACAATCACAGAGCATCGAAAACCACAAAATGGACACGATTCTGCTCTCCCAATTCTGATCTCAGTGACACATCGTTTCTCATATCTAGAAATGCATAATGCATCTGTGTAATATATTAAAAGACTGTGATTGTAGAAAAATGTACAGAACCAAAGATGTACCAACTAAATAGTCAAGAAGACTAAAAGTTGGGATACTAAAATAATGATGGCATTAGAAGCCTAACAGGGCATAATTAACTTGGAGAAGGATGCCAATACAATGTAAATAAATGCAGTGACACACAGTTCATTCTAGGAACTAGAATTTTGCATATCTGTGCATCCTTGTATGTTTTCCAGCATCATGCTGCAAGTGCTCCAACTAGGAGATTCAGGTATCTACATTCATATACTATTTCCTGTCAGTTTTCTGCAGCTAAGAACGATGATGAATGCATCACAGATGTGTAATACTCAAAGATTATGCTCATGGATACCTGCAGTGCCATATTTTTCTTGAGGACATGTACTTTGGAAAAAGCTTCTCTACTTCTGTCCCATACCCTGCACCAATGCTTAAAAAAATTATGTATTTCAACATCAATATAGAGTTACAGATTTAAATCCTTACCTAAGAAGCTAAAAAGGTTGCTCAGGCAAAGTCTTGTTACTATCATGCCTTCTACACTCGGGAAAAAACAGGCCCTGCCCAAAGGAATTGCAAAGGAAGAACAAACAGAGCCCATACTCCAAGATCTGTTTAAAGTTAACTAAAATTTTTTTTTTCCTACTGTTATCTTAGAGTATCCCTGTTTTAAGTACTCATGGTCAGCTAGGCTTTATCTTTGGAAAATCATGGAGTTTTATTTTACTTGCCCTAGACTTAGATTGTTTGAAGAATGTATTAAAAATTCCTTTTTCTATATCAGGTCTGAAAGAAAACTCACATTACCTGAAATCACAACAAAAATGGCATAAATTTGGCAGGAACTGATTTATTTGAATATTTAAATGATTTTTTAAAGAATTAATCCATTTTAAAATCTGTTGCACAGATACACCACCAATAGAAATTACATTGAAAGCAAACATACTCTATGGAAATAAAACCTACAGAAAGTGAATAAGGACATTACATGAGAAAAACTCTAAAATAACTCTCTGAATCACTGTTTTACTTAGGTAAAACATTCAAAGCCAAGATGAAGGATCTAGATTCATTTAATAAACTCTAGCTATGGTGTGTTTTATCAGTAGAAATTTTTCTAGTTTTCATTAGTTCTGAAAGATTTAATGCTTAATAGATTGAATAACTATAATTCACACTAGCTGATATTCAGGTTCCTAAGTCTTTTCATACATGAGTATTATATCTTTTAGCATCCTTTATCTTATTTTCCACTGTATTCTCTTATACTTTGTATTTTACTTAGTGGTTTAGTGACTGGTAAGGAAAAAAGAGAAGCAAGATATATGAGTGCTGTCCTGAAATCTCCCTCTTTCTCACTCTGAACATTGCTATTAAATTCAGAAATCATTCAACAGACATTAGCTAATCAACATTACTCTGAAGGATTACATTATATAACGGGAGATGCACCAACATGTATTAAGAAACGTTTGACTTCAAACTACATGCTAAAATCAACAGGAATATACTATCTTAAATACTTGAGCAAAACTCAGTAAAAGATACAGTAGGCAAACATTGTAGTCAGCTCAGCAGTGATTACCAACTCATGCTCCAAATTCACTATAAAATGAAAATCAATATTTCCACAAGTTCCTGCAACATAAAAGATAACCTTCATTGATTTTTCTAGACTTAGGCCTCACTGATAAAATCTAATATAAATTTTCAACCACGAGGATTTGGATCAGAGCAGGGGTGATAAGTCCTGCACATCTCTTAAGAGGTGGAGAATTTTTTTTTTTAAAGTGCACGTTCATACTATTTATAATTTGCCCTGTGCAAGTGAAAGCCTTTTCCACCAGCGCTATCAGGGATCTCTTCTAATTTTTATTACTGTGAGGCTAAAGCCTGTTCCAGATAATTTGGAAATTTCAGGGGAATTGTGATAGGGCTGATGGTGCAGCCCTGGCTGACTTGAGAAAAGAGCTAACCCGTAATAGCCTCCATGGCCGTGCTGATTAAATGTTGCCATAGATGAAAGGCCTGCCATCGCCGCAATAAATTAACCAATCACACAAATCCCAAGTCAGTGCTAATCCTTCCTTGATACTCTGATCCTCTGATCAGCTCAAGGAGGTAAAGAAACTGGCTTGTGACGCTCGGTGCTCTAACCCCTGGATTTCATGTACACAACGAGCTAATGATATCTTGCTGACCAGTTCAATGGGATGAACTTCTCTCACAACCCTTAGGGAACACTGAGGCCTTCTTTAAAAAAAAATGACAAGCACATGGCAGGTTTTGTGTTTTATTGCGACACTGCGGGAAAACTAACCAGCACTTGTTAACTGTTAACCACAACAAGCATCAAACTGACATCTGCTATAAAGCCCTCTGTACTTTACAAGTGCCAGTGATGGATTAAACAGGAACCAAGACACTAAACCAAGAACAACTGTTCAAGTAATTGTGATTAAGCTATCCCTCTTCTGATAGGGAAGTCTGCTACTTTCTCCATTAGCCCAGTTTTTTTCCTGTTCTTACAGTTTTGGGAGGAGGAGTAGGAGTGAGGACATGTGTCCACATATCCGAGAGTGTGCAAGACAGGAAGAGAGAGTCCCTTTACTTCTTACTCTCAATTGTACTGCCACAGCATGATTATAATCAGATTTAGACATAGGCTCATTTAATCAATTAACAGAAGGCCTGAACACATGCAGCATTTTCTCATTAATTATGTGAATGCTGTCTTTCCAATACACTTTGTGAAATTGAGTCTGTGCAGCCTGTGTTAGTGTACTTCATAATTGGGGAAACTCTTTTTTTGTGGTAATTGGTTGCTAAAAGTAAGAAAGCTCTGGGGTTTGCCTCTAGGGCTTCCACACATAAAGAGTTTTGAAAGTACTTCATTATCTCTCCTGGTCAGTTCTGTGAAATTAAAACTGTTTTTCCCTTCTTCTTTGAGGAAGTGGTTTGAAAGCAGGCTTCCTAGAAAATGTCTGCGCATATGTGTGGTGTGTGTAGAGGCATATGTGTCTGTGCTCATGCAAACATACACACATCCACATAAAATCACATAACCCTGCCTTGTCTTAGAGACTGCCATTGTTGAAGTCAACATAAACATGAAGCACACCGGGTTTGATCACTACTATTTCTTGAGGCACGATAGGTCTCCAGATATAAGTGGGTTTCATAACTTCTTCAACAAAGATTTATTTTTCCAAACTTACACAATGAAAATCAATCATACTTGAGGGATTTGCTAACTTCTTAAGTTGTGGGATGGTGTCCAAGTGGTCAGACTACATATAATTTATAGAATACGTATGCTATTTGGAAGGGCCACAGCTAACTGAGTCACTATACTTGCTGCCTCTCTTTGATGATTTCATACATCTTTCTGTATGTTTCATACATCTTTTCTGACACATTCTCGGGGTTACACAGGCACACACACCCATGGGTTCTGCTGCTGCCACCACAGCCCTCCCCGTGACTTCCCCAGCTAACCTCTTCACACTGCTGGGCTCACAATAGATGCTCCTGAAGCAAGCCTTGTGGGAATTAATTAGTAAGAATAAGACAAGAAGATAGCACTCTCTGCAAGCCATTGTGCGCCAGCATTTCCCAGTAATACAGCTATCTCTGGCAAAAACTGTTTTCCAAGAACAGCAGATGTTAGTGCAGTCCAGAAAGGTACTTAAAGTACATTTTATTCAATAGAACCACAGGGGTTGGAAGAAATTAAATGGGGCTCTTCTGTCAAATTTAATCCCTTTGATTTTACCTCTGATGCTTCATATTGGCTAATGTGTATCTACTTTAATGCTGCACTTATCCAAGTTAACTATACTGCACAGTTAATATTTTAACTTTTACTGGCTATCAGAGCAATACAAAAGATCATACTTTATGATGAACCATTAAAATTATATGCTTTAAAATAATACCTTGTGGAAGTGATTTTAACATATGCAGAGATTCTCAGACTTGATAGCACATGGTAAAGTTTAAAGTAAAATAATTTAATGAAGATAAAAGCAAGACTAGTTATTTATGAGCATTTATACTTTATGGGGATGGAAGTCGTCTTCAGAAAGACCTATGCATGCTTTCAGTTTAAAACCCTTCCTTTGTAATATAAATGTTTTATATTTCCACAATAGCATTACGCTAAGAAAAAAAAAAAAAAAACCCAAAACAATCCATCTTTGCTAAGTGAGGGATTTCTCTAAGGACAAATACATCCTCTGACAATTAAACCAATGGTCTTGGACATATTTGATCCTCATTCTCTCCACACCACTGGACTTCACAAAACAACTCTAAACATAACCTTTTAGCTAAGCAAAGTTGCACCATGTTTTCACATAAATTCTCCATTTGTGTCTGCACAAGTGAAAATGGGAAAATATACATGTCCATCAGTGATTGCTCTTAGGAAGCTTCAGGCCCACAGATTGGGTCCATGCTCTGAAAACTTCACTCACTAGCTAACAAAAACTCTATCTCCTGCTTTTCTGCAAATACCATGGATAGACTACATTACAGTATCTTTAGAGAAGCTAAAATAGCATTCAGAGAGGATATTTACAGTACTATATTCATCTTTTCTCACAGAATCATAAAACTCATCATACAGCAGGCATAGAATCCATTGCAATCAAATCACTAAAGGCAAGAGGAAAGAGAGCTTGCTCAATTTTACTTGGAAAAGAAAAGATGGACTTCATCCAAAGATTGATTCTTTCATATTTCTGCTGGATATTTTCTGTTACTAGTAGGAAAAAAAAAAAAAAAAACAAAAAAAAAAAAACCCCAAACCAAACCAATAAAAAGCCCCTACCATATTTGTATTTCAAATAATCTTCAATATATGCCATTGTATGCTCTTATTATGGAAACTGAAAAAATTAAAACACACATTGTCTTAATGTGTATGTGAGTATATAAAAACAGTCCTTCTCTTCAGGTGACAGTTTCACTTGACTGCATTGTCTCTTTTGTCTGAATAATGGTCCCAAGCAAGTGGATGAATTAGTTGAAAGGAAAACTGACCTCATTTCCATTTCCTACATTTCCATTCTGTCCTTGTTTTGATAACTCTTCGCTCACCAGGTGCACAATGTTTTAAGTTGTGGTTTCAAATGTGCTAATGTAAATTCCTAATCACTGGCATCCACAGAGAGGGACGGGAAGTTCATCCCCAGCATCGGTGCTGTTTAAAGTGCAATTACACAGTGGCATTTTAAGGCCAGCACTATGCTCAGAGAGACTTTACAAAGAAAGTGGGTTACTTAGGGTAACTGTGTAATGCACCTAAACATGACCAGCTTGGCAGATTTACTACTGACTAACAAGGGTACGAAGGCAAAAAAAAAAAAAAAAAAAAACGTGCAAAAAAAAAAGATTTAA
>VWZN01000682.1:16224-42995 GCA_013396955.1 Regulus satrapa | reverse complement strand
AAAAAAAAAAAAAAAGCGTGCAAGAAGAACAGATTTAAAAGAAATAACTCACACATTTTCATCTGGAGGCTGTAAGATCTTCTCACCAAATTCTTTGTCAAAGAACAAAGTAATGAAATTTTAAAGTTTTTACTACAATAACCTTGGATCTCCCAGGGAATATTCAGTGAAATATGAGAGAGGTTTTAATACCTGGAAGCACAGCTGCATTATAGTGAGGTCAATTCAGGAGCACTATTGAGATTCTAGGCCATAATGACTCCATATGGAGCCGGACAGTAGCTAAGGTAATAAACTTTCACAGTGTGATTTCTTCACTCAGTGCAATACTCACATAATTCAGCAGTTACTCATCTTTCATTCAGTGAAAAGGCTTTTTTTCCCCCTTTATTTAAGACCCACCATGTGCTCATTCTTTCCTCCTCATCACAGAAGGCTTACATATCCAAAGAAAACATTAACTGAATTCCCAATTAAAAAAACCTGGAATTTTATGACTGTCTGACTGCCGTAGAAAAGGGAAATTCCTCAGTCCTTGACCCCTACACAAAGATGTTTCCGTTTGTCTTAGACACTGGTGTTAAATGGATATTGGCCTTAGCTTCCCGAGTAATAAGACACTAAATGCATTTGAGGACACAGAAATAAGAAATTGGGGACAGCTGCGGACAGCAGATTTGGGACACTGGTATCATGTATGTAACAAATCTTTATTAATAAGTACATTAAATCCCATATTTTTCATTTATAACCACTGCATAATTTCCTGTTAACACTTCATGTAAATTCCAGATAAGGTAATAATTTTTTTTCAGAATTCTATTTCTGTTTCATTATATGTTCTACACTCTGCCCCACAGGTCAGTCGCATGATTGAAGTTTTATGCCTCATTAAAATTCCCCTAGTTAAAACATGGAGACAGAATTTTGGTAATTCCTTTCTCCACAACTACAATTAACCATTCCGCTGGATTCCTGTATTACTGCAATCCAAGTTTAAAAATTACTGTATGGTGAGATGGTCAAGGGGTCTAAATGTCCTAAACATAAGGCTCTTATCTTTCTTTGCTCCAATGGCTGAAAAACCCTGCACCACCACCTCCCAGTTCAGTATTTCTAGCTAGCAGCTGCTATCAGAAACCTAAATAACAAAAATATGCAAACTTGCACACTAATTCCCTTTGGAGATAGATCTTGGCTGCAGCCCTGTCATAAATCAGAGAATTTCGATATGAAATGAGGCAAGCAGCTCTAATCATTTCTGCATTTCAAATTGGATCACTGGCTCAATCACTGGGCTTTTTTAAACTGCTTGCCTAAGAGCAAATGTGAGGCGGGAGATAATTCTGAAGAAATCTCTTCTTTTGTGGCCGTAGAACTCTTTTAACTGTTTCAAGACTGAAGGCCACATTTCAGTGATAATAACATATATCTGCTGTGAGAGATATGGATCCTTAAAGACATCTTCCCTCTCTTTCAACTCATAGAATTCCATCAATATCTGCATATATTATATATATTAATATATGTGCATGTGCATATGGGTGTTGTGTGCATAAAAAGAGAGGGAGAGAAAAGAAGAGAGAAACATCTGACATGTAGCCTCAGTATATTTCCCTTTAGAATTTTCTCTTCTGACTTACTCAGTGTGGGTTTTGAATTGCTGAAATGACTGCATAGTTAACTTTGTACACACATACCCAGGCAATTCGGAAATTTATTTAACAATATAGAAAAACTGAAAAGTAACCCTCACCTGCCCAGATTTTGGCTCAGAAATAAATCAGAATATAAAATCAAGGTAAACAGAGATCTTTGATAATTGTGTATGACCTCCAAAGGCCTCCTCCTTACCCATCAAAGTCCAGAAATTCTCCTTTATTACACTATTGATTTTCTATTTTCATGCCTTATCTAAACACTGAAAACAATATATCACAAAAATTACCCTCACAGTCAATTACTGTGCAAGCAGCATCCTCTTGACTTGCTGTTTTTATGCCCAGAGTATCCACTCTTTTTCACCCAAACAGTACTACTGGCTCGTTACAGTTTCAGTGTCCTCACTGCAGTGCTTTGAAATTGAATTTAACTCTATTATCAGCAGGCTTTTGTAATCTCATGTAAGCCTAATAGTGATCAGATGGAATTTTCAGCTAAGCTCCCTGCATTTTGAGGACTAATTTAAAATATTTATATTTTTCTTTTTTGTTTCAGACAGTTAAAAAAATCACCTAACCAGGTTTTATTGTCTCCTTTTTTCATCTTCTAGCACCTCATACTCTATATTCTTTCTGGAAGCTGGATACATAATTTTTGATAAATAATTTTCTGTTAATAAAATTTAGTAAACTGCTTCATTCAACACTGTTCCAGATTTTTTTTATTATTTTAGTATCACTGCACAGTGCTAGTGGTAGAGCCATAAAACAAATAGCACCGTTTCAGATTATCTCATCTTAGTATAAAATTATGCTGGTTGGTAAGAGCATCTCAAAACTCTGCCTCACCACCCATGCTTGATTCTGTCAAGGTTTAAAAATATGCATTATATGCATTAATATTATGTATATGTATATGTATATGTATATGTATATGTATATGTATATGTATATGTATATGTATATGTATATGTATATGTATATGTATATGTGTATATGTATATATGTATATATGTATATATGTATATGTATGTACTTTTTTTCAGACACCTTGACAGCTTCAAGGGCTATACTGTCAGTGTTCTCCTATTCTTCTGCCATGCACACATTTTAAAAAAAAATAAATCTAAAGAACTCCTGTCATGATTGTCAGAGAATATGCTGAGGAGCCCAGCTCACCAACAAGACACGTCCTTGTACCCAGTGACACTCAATACTGAAATCTGGAGCCAGCACATCCACGGAGTTCAAACGATGCTTTGGGACCTACCGTGGTTCGCTCTCCTTGATGACAGATTTGGCTTTCATCAATAAGCCTCAGAATTCATTCCCCCTTTGCCTGAATGCAGCCTGGAAGAAGGGTTAACCCAAAAGTGATCTGCCATCTCCAGAAACCCAAACCTTTAAGCACAGTGACACTGGCTGAGACCCATCACCCTCCGTGCTCAGCAGCTGCACACAGCCTGCAGGACCTGCAGAGTCAGGCCACGAAGCAGCACACTGAAAACCAAAGCCCAGTAACACCAACAACCAGACTGCCAGTAGGCTTTCACTCGCCTATTCCAAACAATACATTCAATGTTAATACATCAAGCCTCATGGGGTCCTTGCCCGTTAAGTTTGAGGATTTGAATCTCATGAATGCAGAATCTGCATTGTTCTCAGCAGAGGTCACTTTGCTGTGCATGTAGGAACATGCGGGTTGCTTCAACAGCTTACAAGTGTAACAGAATTGTCAAACCCATTTTGAGCTCACCCCTGTTTCTTCTGTGTCTCAGGGCATCCAATCCAAATCCTTGTGGTTCAGTGGGGACTTACAAGCCATACACTGATGCCGTTTCATGAGCAGTGTTTGGTGTTACCTCTCTGACTCATCTGTCACCAATAAGAACTTACAATGACCTATCTTATTCCTCCCACCCCACTGATACTTCTCTGCTCAAAATGGGTGCAAACTTCATAGCACCCGCATTAGAGGAAAGCGGCCCTATACCAGGTCTGAAATTACTCTCCAATGTACAACATGCATCATGATTTAAGTGATTAAGGAGGTGCCAGCAAAAGTTCGATTGAGCAATCATTAGTCTTTTTATGTATGTTATCATACTTTCCCCTCTCTCTGCCTTGGTTTAAAAAGGCGTCATGATTAATGTCACCTTTCTTCTAAAAATGCGCAAGCAAACAGTTCACCATAAAGTTTTGATTTTAGGTTAATTTTCTGATACTATCAATTTCTTTGCTTACATTTAAAATCAGTTTCCACTAAAAAAAATTCAATGTAGACCATATAAAAACCTTTAAATATGACCCCAGACTAGTGTTCTACAGAACACTAAATGAAGGTAAATTGTAACAATTTTTAAGAAACATCTGCTTTCATACAGATGTTTCTCATAAGCACTGGCTGTGGCATGGCTGTGGACAGGTGCACAGAGTTGCAGTATGCCACCAAGTTACACATTTTTTCTCTAGGGATAAACAGTATTTTTTACTGGTTATCTCACCTCTGTTGTCGTTGTTATTTTCCTTGTCAGCATAGCAGAGTGAAATAGCTTCTTTGAGCTGAAATGTACATCATCTTCTCAATTATTAAAATTCAGTGCAATGTTACTAAAACCCTAATAGTTATAATATAATGAAGCACTCCAGGCTTCACAATCCTAAAAAGTATTAACCCAGTAACATAATAATGGAGGAGTTCAGGTGAAAAACACATCTTCATAGTATGTCACTGGAATGACCTCCTCTACACACAGCCCTCTTGACACTCGTGGGAAGGGGTTTTCTTCAGGGGTTTTCTTTCTCTGCGACCCTGAAGCATTTTGAAGGAACTTTCTTGCTTGGTGGAAAATTCAGGCTTTTTATATCTCACTTTTTTTCTCTTCCCTGACTTCACCTTTCTAATTTACATATTCAGAGTAGAGGGAAAAAGTTACAAAAGATACGAAGATCGGATATGAAAAACTAATAGCCATGTATTTTGGTGATAAGTCTTCTGTTTCAAATGTATTCAATACACTGATTGTATTCAGTGTAATCATAACTTCGTATGAAAATCAGTGGGATTCCAGAAAATTCCATGTGTCTTTTGCTTCTGAGATACTGAATACAGAGGAACTGTATTGAGAACTAAATAAAATTGGACAAATTTAAAAAAAAAAAAACAAAACCAAAAAAAACCCCCCCCCCCAAAAAAAAAAAACTATGAAAAAGTCAGGATCTGCAGAATTTAAGGATTTCACAGCAATGTTATGTCAATAGTGTCTCACTTTGCAAAGTATTTTTAATCTTTAGAATACATATTTTACTATATCACTATTTAGATCCCCCAATATAATAGCATGCTTTACTAATTGCTACCTCAAGAGTTTTCACTTTCTCAAGTCCTGAATGTTTTAGACTTCAATTACAGAGAGTTAATATCAAATAGAGTTGTATTTCATAATCTATGCCTTTATGAGGATTTCAAGCATCCCACTTATGGCTCTATGCTCCACCTTTCAGTGCTTCAGGCACCATTTCCATCTCCTTACATTCACTGTTAAAGGTACAACTAGACATACCAGCAGTTCCTCTGCTCTTCACAGACAGGCCAGCCATGACCTCACTTTGTACTTCAGACAATTTGTTAAACAATTCTTCCTAGATGATCTACATCTTTTCTTTTGAGAGTCTGGAGGCAGGTTTGTGTTTGTTTGTTGTTGTTTCCAGGTTTTTTAAAATCTAAAAGCTGCAAAACTCCTTTAAGATGAACCCTCATTTCACAATGAAGTGTGTCTAAAATTCTAAACCTCAAAATTGAAATACTTATCTAATTCAACTACAAGGATGAGTTCAAAAAGAATGCAAGAAGGTGTGCCATAGTCTCCAGGAAACCAGACTCATCCCAGCACTGCCTACAAATTCCAAGATACCCATGGATAATGAGATAGCCATCTCTAGATGTGGTCTTTTCCCAAACCCCATCTTAAACAGTATTGTTTCCCAGGGCATCAGTCAGTTTAGCTGTGGCAACAGGACATTTACTTCTCAGTAAAGACAAACACCTAAGCAGTGATCCAAATGCAAAGGAATAAAGCGCAACACTCAAAGAAAAGGTATTAAACATAAAGTATATGAAAGGTTGAAAGAATTATTTCAGCCTCTTAATTTCAATTGAGGCTGAACAACAATAACTTTACATTTTCCTGCAGCAGTCTTATTCAGTCAGCCAAAAATGTAGCTAAAAGCTTCTGAAGTAAGGAGATTCAATTAAAACAAGCACCTTTTTTTCCAGTTCAGATCAAAGGTGACATATTTCTTTTAATGTGCTCTTTTGAATGGTAAGAAAGAGAATAGTACTTCATGATAAAAAACATTTTTTTCTCATTCTGCTTTCCATCTCTGCTTCATTTTACACAGGAATCTTTTCTCTTTACAATTCAGAGCAACATGTGTAAACATGGATTATACCACATCAGAAACCAAGTTAGCTATCTCAAGAGAATTTGTATCTCTGCTGTGTGTAAGTAAGCAGATTAATTCCTAGATCAGGCATTACCTAATGCATTTTCAATTCAATTTCTTCTTTTCTTTCTGCACAGAAGATCAGGGAAGTGGGATTATTTTATTAATTTAACTAATATTTTGCATGTTTTCTCTGTTATCTTTCTTTCCTCTAAAATTTTTTGTTAGCTCTTAGTGATTTAGTATGAGCAAGGATGTAAAGACAAGTGACTAGCCCTCAACCTCTTACAGAGAAATAAATGACATGGGAATGACAAACTTTTCCTCCCAGTGCACTACTGGGAATAAGGAATTCTCACTATTTTCAAACCCTGATCTATAGCAACACAACCTGCCTGGGGTAAGCTCAGTTATTGTAAGAAATTTGGGAGAAGATTATTTATTCATTAACATTTATGCTGCTTTTATGGAAAATCTCAGAATTAAATAATGAGCCAGTCTGGTTTTATTACAGCAGTGCCTGCTAGCACTGTTTGAGGTAAGGGCCTGTCAACATATCACAAAAGCATGGGATTTACAGTGTAAGATGAGTCCACTGGTCCATCGAGCCTGCTAGCATGCCTCTGTTAGTACCCAAGTCTGATGCTTAAGCAGAAGATGGCACAGTAAGCCCTTAATACACCTGACTAATTGTGTGTAATGTTAAATTTGGTCAGGGGCAGAAGCAAGAGATTCCTTTTTGCTCTGCTCACTTAATGCCCAAAGACAGAAAGTGATTATGTCCCTGTAAGCAGCAAAGTAACAGACAGTGATAAAAGTATAAGGATCCTTTTCAGGTCAGCCCTACAACTAGCCTAAGGAATGGGTGTGCTATCCTGAACAGGAAAACTCATAATACATTTCTATTTTACACAAAATTACCATTCAGTCTTTTCTTTCTTTTTTTTACTTTTTTTTTATTTCCTGAAAATCAGTTCCAAATGCTACTTCCAAGCAATTAAGTCTAAATTACCTGTTTGGGGTGGAGCTGGAAAAGAAGGAAGGGCAAGACCTTGAACATTACAAAAAGATCTTGAAAATCAGTAAGAAAAATGACAGAGAAATCAGAGAAAGGAGAAGGAAACGCAGCTGAAAGAGTGAAAAAAGAGAGATTGGAAAGTGAGGAGAGAGCTAAGGGGCAAGTACCAGAAACATAAATAAGAGATAAATATCAGAATATGTGGTACAGGAAAGTGAAGAGCCAAGGGAATTCATGTGGCTGCAAACAATGTTGAAGGGAGAGACCTGTAGAGGAATGAACAGAGTAGCAAGACAAAGGCAATCAAAGCCACTGACAGAACTTCACCTTTCCACAATGCTCCAAACTCTACTCTTTAAGATCCTCAAGTTCTGCATTCCAGGTGATCTTACAGAAATATTCAGAAGTTCACAATATGAATAAGATGTCAAACAGGGGTGTATGCATGAAGACATGGAGCAGCAAAAACCGTCAAATACATTGCTAAATAATCACCCAAACAGGACAACAGGGAAAAAAAAAATCATGAGAGTACTGTAAATGGCCGAAGGTGATGACGATCTCAGGGCATTTGGAGTTTTTGACCTGAGCTAAGGACTGCAAGGACTTTTATACCTTTAGAGATACATGATATAGCTGGTATTTCTCCTGCAGAACAATTTCCTTCATCCAAACCTGAACTCATCTTTGTCAGTATCTGCACAAACGCAGCAATAATCTGTAGTGCATGCCTCACAAAGCTGAAAGGTGATCCTGCATATATTCTCAAACTCCCCATGCCACAGAACAACCCCACCCAAATCCAACCAAACAATCAAACAGGAAGCAGGGATTTTTTTTTTCTAAAATGAGTAATTTTTTTCTCCCTAGACATTTGTGAAATTAGTTATTTTAGTTGTCACCCCTTTCAGAGAATGATGTTCATATCTAAAGTTAAAATTAATACAAATGACTGAAGAGGCACAGCCTCATTACAAAGGATTTATACACAAACCCTCTTATCAATACCAACCTCCTAGTTCTTAGACTCCTAAAGACAGAAATATGGAGCTACAAATAACATTCATTTCCCAATTACTATGCCAACCAGCTCTTTTATTATAGACTGTATTCGCATTTGACTGACTGGCCTATTGGAAACATAGTGCTGCTACACCATCATCAAGCATTTTCTCTTTTTCAAAGACATAATCCAGACTATGCACACCAGTGTGCTATCTGTTGGTTTAATCATCCCTTTACATTATAAGGGATCCTACACTTTGCAAATCTGGATTTTTTTTTTTAATATATATACTTTCATGTTCAAATTTTAAGGCATCAGTTATGAAATGATGGGAATTTGTTGCAGAGCAATTGTTTTTTGACTTATGTATGAGTCTACTGATTTTCTTTTATTTTTCATACGTGGTACATTTCAGAATGCATTCAAAAAAGCATTGTTTAGTATTTGCATTTGCTTTATAGTTACAATCTGCATATAATATACATAAAAAGTTTAGTCTTCTTTTGCATCTTGAATTGTCTATGAACAGATGGAATCCTAGATGTTGATTTTTTAGTAACAATTTTCTTCTAGAAAGTATAAAAATTAGTTCAATTTTCAGGGTGCTAATGTGCAACTCTTTGGGTGCCTGTTCATCATTCCATCTTATAACACAGGTGATAATCAAACCTGTAGGAAACCTGAGACCTCCAGTGTGCTCAGGCAGGGCTGTTAATTTCTTTGTGCCTTGATCTTCCACTAGAAAATGTTTCCTGTTCTTTGTCTATAAGTTCTTTCAGGAAGGGATTTCCTCTTTGCCATCTTGATTCAGGTATTGTAATAACAGCAGGATTATCTGTTTTGTGACATTTAATAGGCTAGACTGGATACCAAAAACTTCTTGGGGCAGAATGTGCAAATTAAAAAAATAAAGTTTAAACCATTGAAATTCTAGAATTAAAATAAATGTCATAAATTCTGCTGTCCTTTATTTATGCAGGTATAATTAATTTCAATCTTTTCTTGTTACTTCTCAATCTATTTGTTTTAGTATCAGGTTTAGAGTGAACTGACTGCACTGTCACATAGGATGAACAGCATGTCTCGCACTTGCTGCATGTGGCCAATGCTATGAACTATAGAATTAAATCAGTGGAATATTTTGCTAACATGAAAATAAAATTATGGCACTTCACCATTCTTCATATAGGGAGAAAGAAGGCATATTGATGCCTTGATGGAAAGATGGAAAAAATGCACCTTGCTTCTTCAGACAGAGCCAATTTTCTTAACGATATCCTTATTTTATACATTTTTGGGAGTAAGGCAGAAAACTGTAACCCCCTGCTTTGCTTTTTGCTTTTTTTTTTTTTTGTCTAAAACTGAAACTCATCATAGTTTCAGAACAAGAAAGAAAAGTCACCTCCCCTACCCTGCTGAAACATGTGGGTTCTACACCTAGCACACCGTGGCCAAAAGTATGTCACAAAACTTCTGAAATAAAAAGAGACAAGCAAAAAGTGGTGCTATTCCATGAATTTGAAAATATTTATGAATTTTAAAAAACAAGATATAAATAATGAGGAAAATTGTTCAGAAAGTCAATATTGTAAAGAGATCAATGTTTAAATATTACCACTTCAAAATTCTACCAGTACACTGCTTTTCAGTAACATTCATGACAAATTGTCGTCACTAGTCTATTGAACGCCATGTTGTGAAAATACACTAGTGGAACACCCATTTTTGTGTACAAATACTGCAATGATGTATCAGATTACACAAAAAACACTTTTGGTATAGACATAGATTAAAATAAAATTGGGTTGGACACAGATTAAAGTGAAGTCGGGTAAATGGAAAAATAAATCTTAAGAGAATTCTGCCCTGCACTGTCTAAAATCTTAACATATTTCAAATTTTTTTCAAAGATACGTACTTCCCATTTTTCTCAGGGATGATTTTGAAATTACTCTGTTCCTCCCTCTGCTTGTTACAACTAAAATGAAAAGCAAAATGAAACATACATCTTTACTATTCATATCCTATCTAAAAGTATGCACTATTCAATGAAAATAGAAGTGTCTCACTTTTTATAGGCAAAAACCACTCAAATATCCTCATACACATCTTAGAGTGGAAATTTTTCATCTATATAAATCCACCTTGATGACTTTTTAATTTCAATTTACAGTGCTTTCATATATGATATTAAAACAGTAAGCAGTGGCATTTAATTGAATCAAAAGGCAATATGATGATAGTGAGTTCAGTCATGCTTTTATTGTTAACTCTGGTGCAATGATTTATTCATTTGTCATTGCACTTACTTTCATGTTTGAACAAACATAAATTAAAGTTACATCTCTTCATAACTACCAGTTGGCACATATGTGATACTGGTAAAGACATATACAGAAATAATTAGCAGAGATCATGATACTATATGTGTTCTATTTCAAATTAAAAACTTTCCGACTTTATCCAGTGAAAACTATCATTCCTGTCATTTGCACATTCCTCTCTTTCAGAAAACACAATGATAAATTTAGTAACTGGTGTGTCAAATGTGAGAAATTGTAATCAATTTGAGAAATGCAAATGAAATCCAACTCAAACCACAAGAAGTTGGAGGTTATGATTGAGTGAGGATTCTCATTACTGAAATGGAAATGGTTGGTAAATACTGCCCAGGTCTTAGCACAACACTAATATTAGCATTTTTTCTAAATTCTGAGATGGGCATTCAAACAGACCTCAATTTCAGAAAAAAATGTGAAAAAATTGGATTTTTAAATTTTTTTTTAATTCTACACTGGAATAGTTTAAGAGATCTATTAAATTATCACTTGGAGCCATTCTCCCCACAGCAGTCTAGGACTCAAGGCACATGCCTTGCACTGGAAGTTATTCATGAGGCCCTTTGATGCCTACCTCAGGCACAGAGCTAGTGTCACTCATATTTTGCAGTCCTGCCATCAAAACAACGGGTCATTCACTATTCACTTTTCATTTTTTTATCTATTCTGTTGTACTTTTTTATTTACTGGAGAATAAAAATTAATGCCTTTAAGGAGAAAAGGGCACTGCAAGTCTCATACATCCCATGCTATATCCCCTGGCTCTGCTTTGGTTTCTTCAACTAAATCTTGAAAAGTCTTCCATTAAGAGTAACCATATTTTTCAGCAAAACAGCATTACGGTGATTTGTGTTTTCTGATTATTCATCTCCACCAGCAACTATAAACAGCTGGCACTGGTGCCAAATTTGTTACAGGGAGATTAATGTTGGCAGCATGAGAGCTTCTGAGCTTTTAAAAATAAATTTGGCACCAAACTCTAAAAGGGATCTTAATCACTGATCTAGATTACATCCTTCATTATCAGAAAATAAGTTTCAAAATTTCTATCTAAATAAATACCCCCAATTTATTTGTGTTTTCTTTTACTAGATTAATGCATATAGAAAGAATTCTCTGAAGTCATCTGCAAACTCACTACATTTTTTGCTCCCTATCTTAAAAACTCATGTCTGCTGCTTCAGTGTGATGTAACTGTTACTATACTAATCTTAATTATTGCCATTTTAGCTTTTGGCTTCCACACTCACTTGTTGCCATTGCATTTATGTCTGGTATAAAACTAGGACCTAAGCTAGCTGAGGCTAGCAGCTGTCTTTTTAATATCAGGTCCAGAGTCTAGCAAAAAGAAGCATTAGTTCTTGACTCGAACCTCAACAGACTGCAGCACTACAGATGTTAAATATCATAATAATGATTGTATCTTCCTCACACAGTGATTATTAGCAAAGCTGTACAGCTTTCAAAGAGCCCTTGTTTTTACTTTTCACCAGCAGCTGAAGCAAGGAACACATTTCCATTACAAGATGAAGCTGTACAATCTCATCCAACAAATGATCTCACTATGACCCTCACACTAACTTTGCTATTAAGCAAAAACAGGCACATTTTCAAATATTGATTTCAACTAATGTCTGATCCTAACAGGCCTGATCTTATCAGGGCCCTACTATAATAGAAGGAGTGTCAGAGTTAAACAGAATAGGTTTAGATAAGATCACAATCTTCCACACCATGATGTGATGCTATCACTGAGTGAGTATAGTATTTGCAGTAATTATCATTAATAGATATTGGCAACAGGAAGAGTGGTCACTGCTAAGATCTAAACAAATTTGTGCATGATTGAATTTAAAAAGCCTTATCTGAATAGTGGGATATGTTATGTGCCCCACGAGACTTTGCTGCCTTGATTTCTTTCTTTGAAATTACAGATATTGAATTAAGAGAGAAATACTGAGGAACAACATTGCTACCTTGGTTTGTTCTGTACCTTCTGTTTTGTGGCAAACCGCCCCTTTAGTCTTCCTGCTGCTTTCCTGATGTCTGCTGAGACCAGACATGCCATGCCACGTTGTGCTGACAGACCCTGGTGCCAGGGTTTGGCTCAAGAGCCATGGCCACAGCGGATTTCACAGCACCCTCCCTTCTCAGCAGAGACTGGAGCAGGCAGCAAGGAACTGTCTGACAGGAGGTGTTGGAAGCAAAGGCAGCCTGACAGATGTTTCCTTACTTGAACTATTCCTCGCAGGAATTTGGGCAGCCCCACAGTGGGCCAGCCTAGAGGGTTGGTCTCTAATGTGAGTGTGGGCTTTGGCAAAAGCCACAAGGGACAAGGTTGACAGACATCTGGCTTAGTTTGATTTTTGCTTCACCATTTGTTCTGGCTGTGGTAGGGTTTCTGTATTCTCAGAAAGAAGGCAGGAAAATGTAAAAGAGAATACCGGCTTTGATGTGGCAAATTCTACGTGAAACTCTTAAGTCTTTCTCCCCTGAAGCTGTTGGTATGTAAGACTAAAACACCACAGAATGAAAATAATCATTTATATCCCTGGAAAACAAATTTTAAACCTAAAAAAACTGAAAACACCAAAAAAAAAATTAACAAAAAAAAAAGTCAGTTGATAGTTGTTTGCACTTATTGTAATGAAACAGCAAAAGCATAGCTAAACTTTCAGACACAAGCCATATAAAAATAATACTTGAAAAAAGGGTGAAAATCCAAAATCCTTTTAGCTATTCACCAATATCAAAAATTAACCATGTTGCAACACGTAGAATTAAAAGAGTATAATCAGAATTCCAAGAAGCAATGTTTTCTATGTCTATTGCGACAACAATATCGAATTCTAATACACTACTTTTCACCCTCACAGAAATTAGCTAATTAAGTAAATTCTTAAAAATTTCTGAATTAATAGTGTACTTGCCAAGATTGCACAAATATTGGTCTTCTACAGAGAAATTTACAGGCAGCTTTTCTACTTATCTTCATGTATTTGTCTTCTCAAATCTGTTATTAACTCCAGAGCACTGAAATCTTTTTGATAATCACTGAAGATGAATGTATCAGGACAATCAGCAGCATATGGAACACAGAATGCTGCCAGATGTTAACACACTAAAATAAAGCAGAACCATCCAAGTATTCCATATCTCGTCTAAAAATAATACACTCATTGACCTTAACCCTATCAAAACAGTCCCATCTTCAAGGTCATATAAATAACAAATATTTATCTTCTATGGAGAGGCTGTACTTGCAGCATTCAGTGTTTAAAAATGCTACCTCACCTTACTGCTTTGAATGGAAGTTTGGGGTGTTCAGCACCTCCTGCTAGTCCTCAGTGGTAGGCAAAAATCAAGTCCAAAGTGTACTATTAATCACTGGTGGAAATTAGCAACTGTTGTGCAGTCCATTTCACTGCTTCATATTTTTTTCCAACACTACATAAGGAAGCAGAAAATCACCTAGATTAAAAAATACAGACATACAACTGGGATCTCGAACACATACTTTATTTGGAAGAGATTGGCCCATGCTCTATATTGCCTTGACAGAATAACTTCAACCATCTCTGTTATCCCAATACAGATTTAAAGTGAGAATATCAAGGCAGTGTGCTACTGTAGCTCCCACGAGTTTGGATACCAAGTTACCGTGGGTTATGGCAGCAAATTCCACCCCATGAAACTCTACTTCCCCGAGCTTTTCAATTATCCCAAAGGAGATGCTCCAAGTGCAAGATGTTGTGCTCCAACAGCACAACAAAGAAGCACAGAAAACAATGAGAATGTCATGACTGTATTTCTGAAGAGTTCAGGAGACCTCTCACTTATGGTGGTAATAGTGAACAAATAGTTAAGTATCTTTGGTATGACTGACAAGAAAATGCTTATTAAAGGTCAGAAAGGCCATTTGGTCCCAAGTATGCTACTCGCCAGAGCAAGCTAATAGTTACTACTACAAAGCCACTAAATCCCACAACAAGCGCTAACGACTGGGCTTGGGACAGGGAATGCGAGGAATGTTAAAGAGTCAGAACCACACCAAGTGGTCTCACATTGGTGAGGTCAAGTTTCAAAACATGTATATTATTCTTATTTTCCATTGCTCGATGTGGTGGGGAGGGGGAAAGTGGTTTCAGAAGTAATCAGTGTACATGCATTCATTCACTGCACACAGGTATCACTTCTGTATGCATTTACAAGATTTACTAGCACAGAAGCACAAAATGAGCTCTGAGCATGCCAGTGATGCCGAGAGCCTTCTTGCAAATGTTTCCATATTGAACCCATGGTGGAGTCTCTGTTTTTCAGCCTGTCTAATAGGGGCTCTGGTACCTGATAGTGAATGACTGACTATAAAAATCAAGATTCAGCTTACTCCCTGAGGCATGCTGTACTGCCAGATCAAAGTGCACGTACTTGGCATCCAGAAAATGCAATACTATTGCTCTCACTCTGCAAATGCGTGGCACAAAAACCAGGGACAATGACCCTTAGAATCCTGAGACAGTGATCCTCATATATTCCCCCCCAAAAAAAGAAGTACAGAAAACATGGGAACATCCTAAGTAAAACTGAAAGTAATGTTTTGAAAAAGCTACACTGATTTTTTTATTGGCTATAACTCTAACTTTAGTTAGCAAGAAACTAGAGTGGGAAGGGAGAATATTCAGAAGGAAAAAAAAACCAACCATGAAGGCAATTGAGAAGGGACATGCCAAAGAAATATAGCAGCTTACTTCCTTATCTCTCAGCTAGCCCTTGTTATATTTCAATTAGATTTTGAAACCAGTATCCTATACTGGTGTGACCAACTGTCTAGCTTCCTGTTATGTCCCATCTGCCATCTTCTACCAAAAAAAAACAGTGTCTCATTCTGCTCCTTTTAAAGCCAATCTTGAAAGATTTTAGCTACCTGCAGGCATTTCTGGGCAGCCAAACAAGTGAAGTTGGCTGTAGATATTTCTCAGCATCAGGCTGCCAAAAGCCACAGGTCATCTGCTCCCTTTCCTTCCCCCACGCCACAGCTCAGCTGTGCCTACACCCCTCCTGTCATCCTGGTCCAGCCTGTTCTGAAACACACCAGCCACAGATTTACTGCAACCTCCTGAATCTCCTCCAGCTTTTCACTCTCATTAACATTAGGAAGCTCTTTCTCCTAGCTAACCTAAATCTTCCTTGCTGATACCTTGCTGAGTCTAGAAGGTTCACCTAATGCAATCTTTTATGTCATTCCATGGCCTGTGATCCAGGTGGACCCAAGAAGGAAGAAAAATCCTCCATCACAGATGCATGCAGGATTAAGATGGTATTTTGACTTGGAGGAGGTAAATTGACCATAGTGAGAAGGGAAATAGAACTAAGAAAATACTGGATCCCAAAAGAGAAAAATATGATCTGGAACTTAACAAATATAAGCAACAAAATCCGATATTTAATATATTAAATGCAACTCTATCCAAGAGGAAGAAACCGTGTAAAAGCAAAGCAGTAAGACTAAGGTGTACTATAAGGTCCACTGCAGAATTAAGAATTATCAATAGTAGAACCAGGCCTGCTTCAACACAAGCAGAAAAGAAGGAACTAAGATATTTTGCATCTACTATTGTTTTCTGCTTTATTGCTCTCTTTCCTTTATGCTAATTTGCCCCAGTTTTCTTCCAAAAGTGAGGACAACAGCTTGCAGGAGGGGGAGAGAGGGAAGAATCCTTCCTCACCTCCCCAGCTTCTAGGCACACCTCCCTCAGCTCCCCTAAACTTGTCTTTAATGTCCTCGCACATCGCAGGAGTTGCAGTTTCTTGTTTAGAAAAAGTGGCCACTCATCTCCCAGATCAGAGACTGTCATGTGGAAAAGAAAGCTTTAGAGGAAAAGAAGTATTTTGGGAAATGTAAGATGTTTTTAAATAAATACATAAATAATAATTACTAACATATATAAAGTGCTCATTAAAAAATGTATCTTCTATGCATTTCAGATATGAAATCAAATGTCAAAAACTAAAAGCTAATCTGTGACAGGAAGAATTTTGAATTGTAAGACATATTCTGAGTGAGAAAAATCTACATGAACTGTGATGATATCTCATATGTTATGCAGTTTTTCCTAAATGCATCAGTAGTGTTTATAGTTCTATCCTTCCCTTACAGCACAGAAAGGACAATATTTTGTCTATGCAAACTCAGTTATTTCCTAAATATGTTAAAAGAGCTCAAAAAACTATATTTAATGATTCAAAAGTTGTAAAGCATTTTGTAAACATATTAAAATGTATTAGTATAAAGAAAGGGGGCAAAAGTTTATTAATTAATTGTATGTTATTTAAGATGAGACATGATTATAACAGAATCACAGAAACATTTAGGCTGGAAAGGTCTTCTGAGATCACCAAGTCAAATCGAGTCCTTTCCCTGATCACCATCTTGTCAACCAGAAAATGGCACTAAGTGCCATATTCAGTCATTCCTGGAACACTTCCAGGGATGGTGACTCCAACACCTCCCTGGGCAGCCCATTCCATTGTTTAACAATCTTTTCCATGAAGAAATTCCTCCAATTCCCAGCCTACACCTCCCTGGTGTATCTTGGGGACACTTCTCCTGGCTCTGGTTACCTGGGAAAAGAAACTGACCCCCTCCTTGCTACAACCAATGAAATAACATAAGTATGAAACTACATAAACCCCAATGAGACTAGACATATAATTTATGTATGGAATACCAGGACACACAAATAAACCCATAAATAAGTAACACCACCAGGTAGAGTACTAGCTGTGCAGTCCTTGCTGCAGATCTGGGGCTGGTAGGGAAGGTAAGGACTGTAAGTGACAGTGCCTCTTTTGAGCTTCTTTGGAGTCTGAGGAGCCACCAGGGGATTAGACTAATGAACTTGTTCTCAAAACTTGATAAATGAGGCTCAGGACATTTATAAGCTTCACTCAGCACTGAATTTCTCAGGCCAAGCTCTGAAATTCTTTGCCCATGCTTTGGTAGTGCAAAGTAGATTTGCTGCATATGGAAAAGGACTCATTTTGCTACTGATCGTGGGCTACTTCAACACCATCAGAAAAGGAGCTACAGCTGAACGGCGAGGAAAGTTCAGCAAAATTAAAGTATTTTAAATGAAACAGAATTTTAGGACCTAGTAACAGTCAATACCTCCTTCTGACTAGAAAATGCTATTTTTATATGTTCACAATCACTTACATTGTATATATACATATATATATATATATATATATACACATATATATAGTCACTATATTTTTAAATGTTTTTTTAAAATATCAATTTTTTAATATATGTCTGTATTCACACATACCATACTAACAACACTTACTAGAAATATTGAGAGTGTTTTTTCTATTCATAATGTTCAAACCCACACTTTCACAAAACACAGTTAATTTGGCTGGCAATGAAGTAACCAGAAATAACTTTAATTTTCATCTGTCTTGAAAATTTGTAGGCTACTTTCTTGAGCATATTCAGATAGAAAAGGAACTGATCTTTGGAATTTTGCTCATTATATCACACTGTAGGAAAGTGATCAGCAAGCAGCCACTACCTTAACTGAAACCACAGATCCATTCCTTTACTTTAAGTAATTTATTTATTTAATGAAGATAGACAATAATTTAAAATATTGTTATTGTTACTATGATATGATATCTTGGTCTGCATTTTTTGTTAACAAACACATTTTGAAACCACAAAAATGTGGCTTTTCATACTAGGATTTTCTCTGCAGCACATTGTTATTCCAAAAAACTGCCCACTATAATATCCACAGGTCTTATATGCATTCGTATGTCCAGAGAGCACATCTTGACAACATACTGAGCACAACAAAGTGCTACCACAGTTCCACAGGCAACAGCATCTCAGTGTTTTTTTCTACTACTGTACCCTAAGGCTATCCTTGGGCAGACATTGCTTTATGTGCAGTAAGCAAAAAAACACCCATGAGCTTCCAGGACATTTTATTTTCAAATGGTCAAAAGAGAGCACAAACCTGCTAGTCTTCCAGTTCTGTGCCTATTGTACTACTACCAAATTCTTGTCTTAACAATGCCAACATCTTTATAGACACAAACACCTTCATAGCCTTATGTGCCACTAAAATGATGGAGCTAGAATTTCCCATGCTTGTTCTATGATTGTGAAACTACAGTCAACATTTTAGAAACTGAGTTTTATTTCAGAATAAAAAAAACCATAGTGTTAACATTTAGTGAGAAGAAAATTACTTCCAAAACTGCTGAATATTTAAATCTGGCATTTTATATCTGCCTAGTCTATAATATTCATGTTTCATAAATAAGAAGAAGTATCATTATAAAAAGCATGAATTGAAAAAATTTCCCCAGAGGATGACATTTATTACTGAATTTCTCATCTTAAACACAGGTAGAGGACTTGTGCCTGTCATGTATTGTAGTGCAGTGAGCTACATGAATGACCTAAAATGGAAAGAAATATATTATTTCTCTTTCATGAAGTTTTTAAAGAAGACTACATCACTTTCTAAAAGTTGTGTTACTAATTCATCAAAATCAACAACAGCAAAGTAAGCATCTGAGTCTTAAAGCTTGTGGTACAGAGAAAATTAGACTAGGTAGAAGACTATTAAGATTTGACACAGTGTAGAAGCACAAAAATATGTTGCTACTCGAGTTAACTGCAGCGATCCTCTAATTAAGCCGTTTTTCTTCTCTCTCTTTTCCCCACATCCTAAAATGCAAGAGCCTGGCACCTGGAGATAGCGTCTCCCTCTACTGCTGTCTGGGAGGCCCTGGACCAAAATTTTCTTGCCTTTTTTTTCTGTCCCAGGCTCCTGACTTTGCCTCGTCTCTTCTGCAGAATCATCTCCTTGCTCTGCTCTCAGCAGCTGCCTGGCAATGTGCCCCAGGGTACATTCCCACTCTTAGAATGACCTCCTACTGAAATGAAGCTTGCCAAAAAAGGACAGATAGTTTACTGAGTTTTCTCCCAGGGAACTTGAGTTAGTTTAATAGGAACGATTGGTAAAGTCTACTACTTAATTACAACAGTATTAGGGTAAATTCTGCTTAATGGAGACACAGCAAGCACAAAGTAACTGAATTATTGATAAAAACATTTTAAAATGGCCAGCGATCGTTTTAAAGAAATTGTAAAGTTCTGCTTTTATTATAAACAGGTGTCAAAATAAATCATGGGTACGTGTAATCTCAAAATTATAATAATAATATATATAAAGGGATATAGTTAAGGAAACGGGGTTAAAAAACAAGCAGTTTTGTGTAAACATCCTCTGTTGATGTTCTGGAGATAACCAAATNACTATAATTGTGCATGAAAGTTTTAAAAATAGTTCTTTTGTCATGCATTCTCCTAAACTACATGTCTATATAAATGGGAAAACACTTGGTAAAAGGTGAAGCAATGTGAGGTGATATGTTTTCGAAGATGATTGTGAATGGCCATGTGGACATCTTGGAATATCTCAATATTTTAAAAAATATTTCAGTTTGTAGGAAGCCCTCAAGTTGTGTCAAGAGAGGTTCATACCAGATATGAGGTAAAG
The DNA here is from genome assembly GCA_013396955.1 of Regulus satrapa. Lineage (NCBI taxonomy): Eukaryota > Metazoa > Chordata > Aves > Passeriformes > Regulidae > Regulus > Regulus satrapa. The sequence continues at coordinate 22,947 of VWZN01000682.1, read as the reverse complement.
TTTCTTCACTTTGGTGGGCATAGGAACAGGCTGCCTAGAGAAGTGGTGGAATCACCATCCCCAAGGTGTTCAAAAGTCATGTAACAAAAAATGTGTTACACGGGGACATGATTCAGTGGTGAACACAGTGCTGCTGGATTAACAGTTGGACTTGATGATCTTCGAAGTGTTTTCCAACTTTCATGTTTCAATAGTTCTAAGCAGCCAATCCCAACACACGCCCAGCACATCAGCACGTAGCTGTTGTCATGTGCTGTCCTGAGTAACATCTGCTCATGTTTGGGATGGAAGGAATTGATCTTAAAATAGTTCACAACACAAAGAGACTGAAAGGAACAGTAGTAAAAATGAGAAAGGAAGCTTTTCTAGTCACTTAAAATATATAAAGTCATAAAAGTAGTATAACAAAGACAAGAATCCAGGTTCATTACTCAATACACTATTTTTGGCAACTAAATATAAAAATGTCTCTGTGTTATTAAGAGCCAAATTCTCCATCTGCAATGAAATATCTAAAGATAAAATCTACCTTATCTCTTTCCATGTTTGAATAAGAGAGAAAGAAATTAAACATTAGCTACAGTGTTTGACTGTATCCTGACTATGGACAGACTACTGCCTCTTTGTAGCCATGCAGCACCTCCAACATTAAGTCCTCAGAAAACCCTCATGCTGCAGCTCTGAAGATTAAAAGTCACTGTCTACTGCAGACATGAGGTTTCTGACCCAAAATGACCAGCCACAGATAAGTGTGTGAGGAACTCTACTGCATTTTGAACCTGAGCTCTTCACACACTACCCAGTCAAAGAGTTCCATCAGTGTATCTTCCAGAGATGTCTCTGGTGCTGAACCTCCCAGTTCCCATTTAAAGGTCCCTGCTGTGTCCCCACTGCTTGCCTGGCCCAACCCTGCACATTCTCCTCCTGTGGATTCCCTTCACAGCCATACTGAATCCTCTTTTCCTTATCAGGATCATACAGGCCTGTCCCGCATGCTCTTCCCTGCAACAACGAGACGGGAATGGTGAGCTGAATATAGCTGATCATTGTTCTGCTTCACAAAACCCTGCCATGGGCACAGATTAACACCAAAAACTAGACGGCAGCAGCCAAGGGAAAAGGCCTCTTGGAATGCCTCCACACTACCGCTGGAGCGACCACTGCTCGACATCCGTCGTGGGCTACATGGCTCAGAGCTGCTTTTGTCTCCGTGCGCCTCATTCCCATCAAGCTGTCCCCTCAAACAGGGAAAATATTTACAGCTGAAAAAAGCAAGCTTTTTCTTAACTAAGTTGCTAGTGCCTTCAATTTAGATCTGCTTATATCCAGCAGCTCCTCTTTCAGTGGTCTGCATGTCCAGTCTAGAGAGTCTGCTCTTGCTCTTTCCACCTGTATGGTCACTTTCCTTCTAAAGACAGGAATCACAAACTAGGAGTCTGATGCATCAAGATATATTTCTATCTATTTGTGGGTATCCATGAACTACTGAATTTTCTGGGATGTTGCAAGACACAGATTTGGAGCCTTCACTGTCAAATTGTGTTGTCTTCCATTCTACAGCTCAGTTCTCCACAGCTGTAGACAGCCAGTAGTACTGTTCACACTCTTCACAGGTCTGTTTGTCTAAACAGCGAGATTATATTAAATCTCAAGCAGAATCTGGAACATGTAGATATATTCATTTTCCAGGCTTGAAAAGATATTCTTAGGCATTTAATTTTTTAGGGACTACCCTACTATTATGGAAAGTGAAAGTAGTGGAAGGAAATTGAAGGCAGTAAACTCCATGCCCATTTGTGCTGACAGATACAAATTATGCCTTCAGCTGAGAGCACAGGAATTTGGCAATGTAGCTTGGCAAAATTACAGGAATAGATATTTAGAAGTATCTAAATAGGAGGTCTATCCCTTCAAATATAATAGAAATATCTAAACAGGTATCTAAAAATATTTAAGAAGATATGAGAAGATATGAGATTAAGATATGAGAATTTTTTAAGATCAAACTGAAATAAAACTTAAATGTCTAGACAAGGTTTAAGATCTGAGACTCACTTGCTAAAAGCAATGTCTTGAGATTTTCTGCTGGCTGCATGCAGATTGTTTCATCAACAGTAATGGTAATAATAGCACATATTATTTTCTAACATACTAGTGTGTAATTCATAACTATTGGCTAAACTCCTAGATGAGAAAACTTAAGTATTTTATTAGTCATTGAGCTCCTTCAAGTCTACTTTTGAGTATTCTTCAGTCCTGATGTGGATCTTGCTCTACGCTGTTTCCCAACAGTGCTGCAACACTGTTGATGATATCAACACCTGCTATTCCTATTGCAATTGTGAACGGCATTAAAATACTTTTTGTTCAAGATACCCCATCTTCCACTACTCTGAGATGTGTACTGCTAACATATTTCAAGACAGAAACTTGAAAGATCTAAATGTAATTGACATCTGGCACGATGACTCAATTAAATACCATGCTGAATTAATTAACTTGCTCCGTCTCACGAGTCAACAGCAGCAACACCGTACTCAGCAACACAGCACTGCTGGAAACAAGAAGACTTCAACAGGATATTACATGTACAGGCTGCATTCAGTACAGAGTGCAAGGGCAGTAAGTAAACTCTGACTATTACAACTTGAAGGAATCCTGTGAGGCACTGTCACATTGCAAACACTAAACGTTACAGTCAGGTAAGGTACTTGTAGTCAGAAACAAACATATTTCCCAATAAAGATAACAGCTGCAAAATATATATTTACTCACCTGGGGGTCCCTACATTTTTCTTTCATTTCCTCTCTATACAAGAAAAAAAATCCTCATAAAACTCTTTTCCAAAAATTTGGTGTTTATAGCAGTGCAATACTTGAGGCTCTCATTCAGAAAAGAAATAAACCTTTTTCCAGTTGTTCATGTGAAAGTTTGATTTAATTCTAGGGGTGTGAGGCTCTACCCAAAATAGCTTCCCAAAACACATATAAAAAACCTAAGTAAAGAATCCCAACTCCCTTAATGAACAACAGAGAATGTGTACAAGAGTGAGATAAGTAATCAAATGTGTCAAAAAAGCATACCCCTAACCCCCCCCCCGCCAGAATAATTTCAAGAAAAAAAAGATAAAAAGAAATCTTGTGGAAGCTGATGCAGAAGTTTTGTTTCTTTAACAGCAAAATAAAGTTGCATTGAAAGGTTTGTATTTCTTCACACAGCATTTTAAAGTAACAAATATAGGATTACAGGAAATGTCTGATATTTGGGAAAAAGAAAAAAATACTCAGAATCATTGAATAACTCTGTTTGGAAGAGACCTCTGGAGCTCATCCAGTCAAAATACCTGCTTAAAGCAGGGCAAACTTCAAAGTCAGATGCAATTTTGAAGTTAAATCAGATTGCTTGAGATGATACCCAGTTCAGTTTTGACTTTTTCAAGGAATGGAGTTGCTCAGGGAATAAAACAATATTTGTGAAGCCTAAAATTCTGTTCACATGAACTTTTTCAGATTTCCAAATGTGTTTCTACTGTAGGCAAAACAAAAGTAAAATCTTGCAAGTGTTAATAAAAACAGCCTTCATGATTTTTAATTTGATAACAAAAAAATATATTTTCAGTATAGTGAGAAAAAAGTCCAGAAGATTTTCATTGCACATCTCTGTGAACTACACTGAGAAAGCTCTTCTATCCCATTACAATCAAAAAATTGAAAGTCAGTCCTGCACACTACTCAATTACCAGTTCATTAAAACCCATAGCTGAATGTTTTTTATACAGCAAAAGTAGTATTTGCCCAAATTTTAAAATAACAGACCTTAAAAAACTTCTGTGCAATTAAGGGAGAAGCAAGGTGCTGCTAGGGTTGTGGTTATTCTACAAATACATTAAAAAAAAAAAAAGAAAAAGAAAAAAAAAAGATACAATATGATTGTGTGACTGGCTGCTGACATGCTACAAATTCATCCTAAGAATATCTGATAAAGATTTATTTTGTAGAGAAGGCACAATCAATATCATCTCCCATAACTTAAATATTATCTTCAGGCTGTATATGCCTGACGAAGTAGAAAAAGTGGACAAAACCAAACTAGCATTTCTCTACAGTATGAATATTCTGGACAGACTTTGAGCTACAAGAGGACTAAGGTTTCTATTATGTGAGAGCTGATGAAATTAATTACACGGGGATTTAGAAAAATATTTGAATTACAGGTGGTTGTTGTCACATATGACCTTTTATGGAAAATATTTTGAAAATTATGATAGACCAATAATAAAATAGATGGAAAAAAAAAAAAAGGATGGATAAAATGAGGGAAGTTAAAATTTTCCAGTTTTTCCTTTTTAATAAATAAGGTGCTTTTACTCTGTAGCACTTCTGAAAATCTCTTCTTTATTCAGTTACCTGAATGGGAAATCTGATCTGGATTAGGAATACTGAACTCTCAGCAACTTAGACAAAGTTTCCAAGCCACTTTCTGTAACATTTCTTAGTACCATTCGATTAATAAATTACGCTAAAGAATACAAAACAGTAAGGTTTTAAATGCCTATTATACTATGGACTCAGAATAATGCTTCATTCAAATTTTAACATGAATATTTACAGAAAAAAACATGCATCCTTATCCAGCAACCCTTAGAAAGAGAACTCCATTATACAGGTTCTCAAGGGAGGAATTGAAGGCAATCAGTTTCCCCCTTTTCTCCCCTGTCCACATAACCCCTTCTCTCACAGTGTCCCAGATCAGCAGCTCAGGGCTCCTCAGTCTCTTGCAAGGGCAGGCTGGGAAGCTCAGTGTCCCCCTCTGCAGCGCAGATGTGCACACCCCAAACGCCCGTAAGCCCCTCCTGTGAAACCGTCCCACACATCTAGATGCTAAATACATTCAGTGCAAGGTCTGCAAGAGCAAACAGCGATCCAGCTGCAGATAATGGCTCTTCAGAAGTATCCCACAGGGCAATGCACGTTCCAAGACTGTTTAAACCCTTCTAGAGATATTAGTTATTTCCTTCCTGATATTTTCTCAAAATTAATCTGAACTATACACAAATAACAGCGAAGCTCAGACTTAAAACCAACACAAACAAAGATGAAATGAAGACTTAGAAATGACATGATTTTCAGCACACTGAAGTGAGATCAGCAAAGCATTACTTTCAAGTAAAATGGCCCACATACTTTCTGCAATCAGAATAAAAAATGAGGCTAATTGAGAATGTACTATGACAGGTGTCTTTTGATGCTTTTCAAAAAAATGGGAATTTGATGGAAAATGTAGCTATTTTCAATTACATTAAGGCATATTAAATTAATTTTATCCTAAAATATTGTAGATATTTATTTTTGATACCTATCTTTAATATAAATTAAGTATTCAGCAATTAATGCTATGAACAACTTTTAAAACCCACAAAAAAAAAATTAGATATTACCACTGAAACACAACACCTTGGTTCAGCAAACAAGGAAGTGACATTTCCCTTCAGAAAAAGAACAAGTTAAACACTATTAACCTGTGCTCCAAATAACTTCATGTGGATGGTTGCCATAGATGAACAAATTGGAAAAGAGCCAAATACCACTGTCCGTTAAAGCCAACAATGCCTGTTTTCAAACGCTCTGACTGAGGAGCAACAGAGGCAATTCCCTGAAGAACGACACACAATATAACAAAGAGAAATGTCTCGGAACATCTACATACCAAGGTGTTATTATTCAGGTCCATCTTCCCAGTGAAAGGCCCCCATGTTGTTCCAACCGGAAGCTGCTGCCGGCTCTGAATCTTGCGCTCCCCGTCTTTCTGGACCACCTCCAACTCTCCTGCAAACAAAGAAAACAAGCAGTGTTGAGAGTACTTTCACTCATGCCTTGACAACAACCACCTCTGCCTTTGTGTTGGTTTTATAGGCACAATGTTCTGAGGACCAATATAATGAGAATTAATTATGCCTGTCTGAAAAACAACTGATCTTGTCATCCTGCAAAAGAAAAACAAACCTTTTTCCCTTATAATTATATTCAAATTTGGTTGAGAAAGTCCCATTCCTTTCTTGCATCTTTTCACACACATTAGAGTTTGAAAGAAATTTTATTCAGAATAGCATTCCATAAGAGTTCTTAAGAAGTGCTGAGGAGGGGGGGAAATGACAGTTGAAAAGAGAGTCCAATAACAGCCACACCTGGTACATTAACCTCCTTGATGCATTTTGCTGCACAAGATCACATTTTGAAGCATGCAGCAACTAAAAATTTCAGAAACACAGCACATAGCCATAAAAAAAAATCACATCTCCAAGGTACTAATAAAATTTACTGCAATTACAAAAAGGACTTTGAACTGAGATTTTACCAACAGTAACATTTCAGAATTGAACAAAAATAATTTTAATTGTTAGCTTAATGTTATAAGACAAAATAAGTGAAAGCAATGGGGAAGCTAAGCTGTATAGTTTTATTTTAGTGCATAAGGACTTTTAGTGCATCTTTTTTTTTAAAATAATTTTATTTTTGAAAGAAATCAAATTAAACACTTAAAAGAGAAAATAAACACTTAAAAGAGAAATTTTTGCTTTAGCTCACCCTAACTTTTCTGGATTTTCCAGTAAAGAGAAAGAATAACAATTAATCATTCTCATGGAGGGAAAAAGAAAATGCAGTCACCACCTTTTCCACTCTTTTTTTTTTTTTTTTTTTTTTCTTTTTTTTCAAATAAAACAA
>VWZN01000682.1:0-16218 GCA_013396955.1 Regulus satrapa | reverse complement strand
TTTTTTTTTTTGCTTTATTTCAAGATTAAACAAAGAGTCTGGACAACTCTTATTTGAAAGCAGTCTCTTCACTAAGACTGTTTTTATGAACAAATGTTTCATTTAAAAATAAAGCAATAGTTATATTTATATACACAATTTCTAACACTATTTTCCAAATAAATCCTGGTTTCAGACTTTCACAGGGATACAATGGAACAAGGACAGGCTGATTTGTACTTTTCCTGTTAGATGTTTGACTGCTTTTTTCCATGCTCTCGCACTTCCAGGAATTGCCCTTCCTGAAGGTAGGCAAAAAAAATTGTTGTTCTCAGGAGCAGCAGAGCTCACCTAAACTCTGCTGAAGCCATCATTTGTTCACGACTGCTAAAGCCCCTTGCTCCCTTTCCATACCAAACAGATGCAACTGTGATTCCTGTCTTTTGCATCAGCACGTCTTAACAACTCCATCCCAAATTAGGATGGTGCTTTTCCACAACAGAACAAAGTCCAACTGTGCAAGGAGTCAATTCATCCCAGATTTAGAAGTGGTGGTTGTTGTGAAATGAACCTTGGGCTGAAGGAAGTGAGTAACTCCTGGCTCACAGGCCGCCTCCACAGACTTCCCCGAGCAAAACATTCCCCTGGATGCCTGGATTTACATTGCAGTCAGGCTGCAAAGCTTTTCCTTGTCCACAGGGGTTAATCTTGACCATCTTCCAAAGAGAAGACTTGGCTCCAGCTTTCATTTACAAGCAAAGAAATCTAAATTTCACCTCTGAGTGTTGCAGATTACAAAACTACTCTACGTAAAATCGTGCATCAGATCCTTCCTGCAAACTGGAACAAATCTAGGAAATAGAGCTGTATCGGTTTACAAAAGCTTCTCCGTATGTGGGTGAGTCCTCATCATGACAGTGTTATGACACTTTAAAAGGCAGTATGTGAGCAGGAAAGCTTATGGATTAATTATATCTAATTTACACATGCAACATAGTTAGGTCCAAACAGAAAAAAAAACAAACTAAACAAACAAAACAAAAACGAACAACCATAAAAGCATTTTTTTCCTTCTCACAGTCACATTGTTACAAATTGTATTAGCTTTAAAAATCTCTTTATATGTTAATTATGGAAGAGAGAAATTGCAAAGTAACATGTTTATCACTTGGCCATACTGCAGCATTTTCTCTCTACAGAGAGATGAAAACTGCAGCATTTGCTTGCTTTTACACACTAAAAAACAGCCATGTCTATGGACATGTCACATTTAACTGATACCAGAGGAATCATGAGAATCTTTGAAAACCCTTTTAAAAAATAATTCAGCCTCCCTTTCTGCCACTGACATTTTTCATTTGAAAAGGGTTCAGACACAGTCAAACAGTGACTCCTTATCTGTACCTGTGGATTTACAAGCAGGCCTGTCTTTTAATGGATTAAGAACGACAAACTTAGGGCAGATCAACCAGTGATATCCAAAAAGCTACCAAAGTTTTAAGGTACACATCATTACACAGTATATTTTAAATAAAATTAATAATTTGAAAGTTATACATGATGAGTAGTTCAGATTTGAGGCAAGCATAAGAGCAAGCTTTTTTTTTTTTTTTCCAAATATAATTTTTCCTTCTGTTGATAATTAAATAACTTACTATGGATTCTCTCTTATTCTCTTTTGTTACAGTTCTAAGCTGTAGTTCAGGGAATATTCACTATATATGAATACTTTGAAATGTACTGCCTATGGGGTAACATCATGCTGAATTTTACTGACATTCCTGTGTTTTCCCACCCACTTTGAACATCATGAAAGAGGAGTAGGTGGCAGACAGGGTAACAAAAAGGTTTGCAGCAAAATCTTTCTGTTTCTCTTCAATGCAGTTCTCCAAAAAATATATATTTCTCTCTTGTCACCATGACCAGCAGCCATTTTAACACTATGGGTGAATGTCAGAGCTGGGAAGGACAATCTGCTTCTATTTTTTGGAAAAAAATGAGACAATCGGATAATGCTTATACAAGGTATAGCCCATTAAAATGTAGTTCTTGGAGAAGATTTTTTTTTTTCAACTGAAAATATTTAGTTTTTTAGAGGAAAAAAATTAACAATGCCTGCAACTTTTCTGCATTTATTTACAACATTTTTCTCCTTTAAAATTTGCTGTTTGGTGAATGGTACCACAACTGCAGCACACAGGGACTCAGTCTGAGACTGTCCCCTGCTCACTGCTGACTTCCCACAGGGATGCTGCTTTTAATGCCAAACCTGTGGCCCTAAGTAATGTGTGACTTCAAGGGTGTTTGTTGGAAAATGAGAACCTCACCCTGTGACTTAATTAAAATGGTTTGAAAAATGTGTCAGCAAGTCAAGATTTTTCCCTTCAGCCTCAGAGGAAGTTCAGATGTAAATCTGAAGTGCTCTCTACAGCTACCATCCCCTGAAAAACTGCACAAAATCTTCACAGATTACATCAGGAGAAGGAAGAGGATCTGAGACTTTACTGCTGTATCATCACTCACAGAAAGAAGTGTAAAGACTCAGCTGGTACTGACTCTTCACACATACTTGTCCATGGAAATTCCAGCATGTGGGGAGGAAAAGAAAAGAAAGGATGAAAAAACTGCTGCAGCTTCCTTTAATCCATGCTCAAACCCAAAGGAAGCAGAAAATTCTGTGCCAAACACATTCTGTGCCATGATGTTAGGCACTTCCAGTAATCAGCAATCGCAACAGACCATCCCAGTACTGAATACAACGTTCCTTCACATAACAGCAAATTACAATAGAACTCCTTCCTACTCCTGGAACAAAATATTTGATATAATATTTTTATGTAATATATATAATTTCCACACAAAGTAGAGAAGCAGTTTTACTCTCTTTATCTGAGACTTCTCAGCTCTCTGACTGAAAAGGACAGCAAGAAGTATGACAGAAGCAGCACTAATAAATATATGTAGAGAGGAAATTATGCTCTGCTTTTAGTTTTTGTGAATAAGGTAAAAAAATTACTTAAGAGACATTCTATGTAGTCATGTTTACTTTCCCATTCCTTGCTACGGAGCAAATGTTTTTTGCATCTTTTCCCCCAGTTTGTTCTTCAGCAACATACTTATTTCCAGCTTGCTGAGTAAGTTTATACAAAGTATTTGAGACACATAGTATGGGCTAATCAATTTTGGTAAAAGATAATGCTGTTAGTGCTGTGGGCTGTTTCTCTTATCTTGTTGATGTAGCATACTTTTAAAGTCTGTGATTACTCAGACTTATGATAGCTGCACTGTAAAAGAAGCCCCAAGTCATGACTCACTAGTACAGCTATAAAACATCCCATGGCTTTTAAGATATTAGGCCACCTTGGTGGATAGACAACCAGAATGAAAGGACTCAATTTAGGATTATTTTCATACATGCATATATTGTTTCAGGCATGCCACACAGGGCTTTCATTAAACAGAAGGTAGAGAGGTCAGTTTAGATTTGTATTCATTTACAGCACAATCAGGATGACTTAAAAATACTGTCCACAAAACAGTGTACACAGGAATCTAACAACAGCTTTTGGCCCTTAACAGCATTTGACCACAGCCTGACTACCAGAAAAATTCAACAATGTATTGTATTTCTGAAACAAAATCAGCTTTTGTGGGACATAATGAGAACTAAATTCAGAAATAACTGTAATCAGATTCATATGCATTTAAGACTTCTAAGCAAGCCACTGATAGCTATGGGCAGTAGTCCTTTTTGGTTTTATTTTTTAATTGCAAATAGCTTTCTAAGTGGAGTTGGTTCAAAACAGTGAGTAAGCTCTTCCTCTGCTATAATTAGAGACTGGTTATTTGACATCATGGGGCTCTACCAATTTCTACAAGCAAATGGTTCCTTCTTTGCATATTTCTAGTCCACAGCCACCTGGCTCTCTAATGAGTATTTTTGCATGGCAGAGAAATTGTGTATGCTGTAGTTTCAAACAAGGACTGCTCTGAAGTCAGATGAGTTAGTTAAAAACACTCTCAGAAGTTCTTAAGTGCTGCCCAACCCAGAACCCAGTATCTGCCTGCCATCCTGTATGCACAGGAAAAATCTGCAATTAATATTTGGCTGTTGATTGCTTCCATTATAACAAACTAATATGTGTATATCTGCACACAGCAATTTGCTGATAGTGGAGAACTATCCCATTTCCACTTCTGTGATTCTTAATAAGGTAGCTCCAATATTCAGTGTTCACACACTTGTTTGGCAGACATAAACTGCATTATTGAGATACTTCCTGTAAATTCTCCTCCCTCAATTTTCAAGTCTCTGAGACATAACACACACTAAACTGCAGTTTTGAACATAAACTTGAAATACGACATTCTCTATTCAAGTACTCCAGTCAAACCCTGATAAATCAGACTGGCCATGCAGTGATCTTATCCCTTCTGACTCTTTAATAAATCGAACCTTGTAAGTTCACGCTGTTGGAAGTTGTCACTAAATGAAATTGTGACCTTATCCGATGCGTGAACTTATCCTGCTGACAACTACATTTATTGTACGGATAAGCATAAAGGAAAAAAAAGAGGCTTTCGATAATTGTGATCTTACCCATATGCAACTCTAACAGATGGGATCTTTTTGATGTTCCATTTAATGATTTGTCTATGATGAGCCTCTGCTCAGAGAAAAAATAAATGTTCTTCATAGGTAAGTGGTAGAGGAACTGGTAAGCTGTATGAAAAGTGCACAAAGAGGAGTGGCTGACAGCAGAGAGTCAAAAGCTATTAGCTTAACACAAAGAGCCTTGAATTAGCTGGTAATTGCACTGGAAAAGATAACATAATGGAAATGGTAAAACAGTAACATTCCCTTTCCAAAGGACTCATTCAATAGTCCAAAACCCTGAAACAAATAACTGTAACTCTGAGGCAGTAACCCAAAATATGCTGTGCTATGGCACTTCATAATGAAGGAATGAATGAATGAATGCACGAATCCTCTTCCAGCACTAATTAGATGCTTGCCTCTGCTACTGTGGAAGAATGTTGGGTAACAGATGATAATTCAAAGAATCATAAAATCGTTTTTGGAATAGGGTTGGAAGGGACCCTTAAAGGTAATCTAGTCATACTTTACGTCACCAAGCAGGGACATCTTCAATTAGATTGGGTCATTCAGAGTCCTGATCAACTTGACCTTGAATGTTTCTAGAGATGGGATACCTACCACCCCTCTGGGCAACCCGGTCCAGTATCTAACCACCACCTTCAATTTTAAAATCCCTGAAAATGGCAAAGCATCTCGCATTACTGAGTTTGTCAGGGATTTAATACAGCATGTTACCTAATCCTCATAGTGCACAATACTGTACCCATTCTACAGTCAGTGCGCTGACTCCAGAGCAAGAAGACCTAGGTGGTGTCAGGGTACAGTTTGATTTGCAGCACTACAAGTCTACTCTACCAGGAGACACAAAGATTGTAATTACCTTACTAGAAAGGCACATACATACGAGACAAATTCACACCGAGTCCAAGCAGTAATGGACTGAATTTTATCATCTGCTTTGCTATGAAAATGGCATTCTCAGGGGTCTTGGCAAAACCAGAGGTTATTTAGGTTGTTCACGAGGAAAGGCAAAACTTAATTTTTCTTCCCAAAAGATGGGGCAGGCCAGTGTTAAGACAAGAAAGATAGAAGGAAGAACAGATTCAGGACTGAAAACTGAGAAAACAGCTCTGGATTGGAGTCACCCTGGAAGGAGGGTTGCTATTCTGCTGCCACTGAGGTGGTGGAGGGCTTCTGAACATAGCAGCCTTCTTTCTTTTCTGAAATTATTGCCACCCACCAGCAACTCCTTCCCCCAGCCCTGATCCATCCTGTATACATCCCACTTAAGGAATTGAGTTAACCAAAACTCTTACCCATGAGGGAAGTAGACACAAGAATAGGTACTGATGGCTTTAACCTACTGATCCCCTTTGCCTTTGCTCAGAAGCAGGTTTAGATACCAAAGACCATGCAGGAGAAGCTGTCACAAGCTGCTTCATGTCCAACTCAGCTGCCTAGCATTGCCACATCTTGACAGCGCTCCCACGGGGAAGCTGGGCACTCTAGGTAAGGATGACAAATGAAAAGGCTCCTCTGTTTTCTATAACAAAAAAAACTTGCTGCTCCTTACCTTTCTTAAGAGCCCTGAAAGTCAGAAGCAGAGTTTCTTTATCTCCTCCACCTGCTGCTAGTACTGCAAATGGCACAGAGTGCAGGTGCTATCCTTATCTGCAACAGCCCTGTCCTACATCAGGCAATAAAGGGAAAGAAGGAATATTGTGAAAGGGAGGATAGGGAAAGCCTAGGCAAAGATTTTCAGAGAAAAAAAGACCAAAGAAGGATGGCGGGGAGGGGTGGCAGGAAGAGGGGGCAGAAATAAATTTAAGAAACAAAGTGAGAGGAAGTCTAGGGAAACAGGCATTTGAAGACTCAAGTTGGGTCTGATCAGAACACAATGACAGTACCTGGAAAAAGAGGATCATAAGATACTCAAGAAAATTGGGATGCAGAAAACTTGTCAGAGTGTGAGATGGAACATCTATCTCCAAATCTGAAACACAAGAGAAGTGCATCAATCCCCATTTAGAATTAGAATGCAAACACTACTATTCTCTTTTATCCAAGGCATCAGTGTTATTACAGTGCTTAATTTGCAAGCTAAACCACCAAAAAAAAAGATATTATTTTAATATCTCATGGCTCAGCTGAATGCTGGCTAAACTGAAAAATTGATGTATGTCTACACTGCAGTCAGTGATGTGATTTCAGCCGACATTTGGTCAAACCCATTCTCCACATCCAAGCAGCCAGATCACCATGTGCCCCTCGAAACTTCTTTGAGAAAAAGTTTAATTCATCATTTGATTATTTGGTTTAAACCAGGCTCCAGCTATAAGCACTGACGTGGTTGACGTGACCTATGGTATTGGTACACAAACTGCTTCAGATTTACAACTGAAATGCAGAGCAATCTTCATTGATACAAAGGTGCACTATGTCTTGCCGCACAAGCATAGTTTTCAGAGAATGTAGTTTCAAAAAAAGTGACTGACATTTCAAATTCAAAAATTCTCTATTTGTAGATGCATTTGAGATTTTTAGTGCTCTATTTATATTGTTACTTACATAAAATTAATACAAAAGAAAAAAGTTACCTTCCTGTATTACCTCACACTCTTATAATCTACAGAATTTAGAAGGAATACAAGATCACATCCCAGACTAGAAAAACACAGATCTATGGTGGTGAACACAATCTGCACCAATTTGAAACGACAATGCAACTTCTATGAACTGGAAGGGAGGGAGATTAATTGAATAAATGTTAATAGCCCATAAATTGAGTAGCTACTAAAGAAATGGAAGTGGCAAACTGAATAATAATTTTTTGTCACATATGCCATCAAAATAATTTTTAAGGTTTAAGATTAACTAAAAGTACTGTTCTTTTCCTGGAAGTCAGCAAAGAGGGAACATTATTGCTAGAATTTGATTAGCTTTTTAGATTTTTACACAGCTCTGTAGACTTCTCCTTTATTTGGATTGCTTCACTGAAATTACAGAAAGCACTCAAAGAAAAAAAGAAAAGAGACAGAAGTAGAAAGAAAAATACATATAGTCAAGATATGCTAACAATGCCAAAGGTTTGTTACTTCAAAGTCTAGTTCCACATAATATAGCCAATACTGTGTTTATATCAGCATCTATTCTACAGATAGAGGCAAAATGCCATCATGGCAAAATCCTGATCCTGTAATGAAATAAAAGACCTTTAGTTTTCATCTCTACTAGGAGTACTACAAGGACAATTTACCCCTCTGTTTTCTAACTCTACATCTCATAAAAGAATATTTTTTTTTTGTTTTCTTCAGTTATTTTCCATCTTTTGGTAGTTCAAGACGTTTGTTACTGTCTCCATGTGTTGAAGTAAACCTGGAGTAAAAGTACCTGCAAAAATACATAAGAAAATGTCCCCAAAGACAACCAGTCTGAAGAGTCCTCCCTGCAGTTCTCTATGAGAGGAATACTGTGAACAACATTCTCACGTGGACAGTCCACAGTGGCAAGCATAATCCCCAGTTATACTATAACACTGCACAGACCCAATAGGCTGAGCAGGTTCTTCATCCCAGCCCCTTGTAGCTTGCACAGCTTTGCTCCCTTTCTCTCCATCAGGAATACACAGGATACTGAAATGCTTGCTACCCTTGGCAAGAGCAGGCTGGTGGTATTACTGAAGAAGGTTTTCTTGATCAGATCATCATCTGTTTCTGGATACTCCTGGGTATGTTCCCTTCCTCAGCAGAGGAACAGTAGCCCCTGATAAATGCCCCTTTGTGTGTGGATTCTCCCTGATATATTCAAAAACACTTAGAGGTTTATAAAGCACTGTATGTAAAACAATAAGAAGTGGGCACAACTGAAAGTACAGCTTGCATAACTCAGACTGAAGTATTTTCTGAAATAGATGCTTACTGTGCATGGGAGTAAATGAAACATTTCACCATCACCTATACCAATCTTTCCCAAGGACTTTTTGGAATCCTTTCAGCTGGAAGAGGGGTTTTTTTTATTACTTTTTTATTTTTTAACAGTATTATTTACATGACTATATATGATATTTATATAACACAAATCATAGACATTTGCATGTTTACACAATATTGTTGATTTCTCTTTTACTTGAAAAATAGCAATGCATCCTGTGTTGCCAGTGAACATAAAAAGCAACTGAAGTTAACTTAGTATAAAGACTGATGTATTAATATTTATGTAATTAAATATATTACATGAGCAAAAATGTTTTGAAAAGTATTCTTTTTAACTCTAAAAGCAGAGCAATGAGATCATCTGTGAACATATCTGTGGTGTCTTCTCAGTTTACAGTACTTATGCTTAGAGATAGAAGGATCTATTTTCATCTCTCATTTGTGTAACAGTAGATAAGTTATTTGCTTTCTATCAGATATGCATACTCAGAGCTATGAAGCCACTGCTTAGTTAGCCACTGCATCAATATCTAGCTAAAAGTATGTGAAACAAACTGCCCAAATGTCTTGCAAAAGAAGCAGATGCTTTAAACTTATTTTCCTTTCAATGTTTCCATCAGAATTTGGAGAGTACAAAGAAAAAGACAAAAACTTCAATAAAGACTCAAATTTATCAGTATTTAGTGTAACCATTAAAAAGATCTACGTATTGTTGAGTTTAGGAAAGTGAGAGGGAGACGGGGACGAAGAGAGATTGAATGCTATGCTCCACTGCATGCATGCAATATATAGTCACATCCATTAGAAATACAATTTATATGAAAAGCAACATTATTATAAATAGAGATAAATGTAGTATAACTATAATGTACAATATCAAGATTCAAATTAATAATTCCTTTGCACTTGCTGAGGATGGCCATGCATAACAGACACCTGGCTCTGCACGGCTCTGGCACTCATGAGTTATGTGCTTATCTGCATCTGCTATGATCAAGTACCAGCAGTGACCAACACAGCTTTTTAACACGGTGCCAGACAGGAACTGACTGCTGGGTTTGGACACGGACCAGAGTACCCTTCAGTGCCTCAGCCTGGACTATCACACTGCTTTCACATGCACCTACATCTTAGCATAGCCAAGACTTTGAAGCTGATATAAAGAGTGACGCTCACTTATACAGCAGACTTGTAACTTTGAGTGAAATAAACCCTTGAACCGAGATTGAGCACAAGTCCTGTGCACTGCCTAAATCCTACTCTGAGGCTTACATAAGACTTAAGTAGAATATGGGTCTTGTGGCAGCCTTCTGTACAGGAATGATCTTGACCTTCATATGAGTAAGTCTCAGGGACACCATGTGTGTAAAGCATATCCCAAATTGCTTTGCCTTACCACCCTCCCTTTTATAAGTGCAGGCTTTGAACACCCCATTTCTGCTTGGACAGATGCAGTGACCGGGGAGCCTGAAGAGAGCCACAGCTGGCACATGTTCTGTGGCAGCAGGATGTAGATAGATGGTCTTTCTCCTGAAGAATGACCTCTTGAGACTGACTCCTCACAGCTAAGACTTTACCTCTGTAAACCATGACTAAGAACAAGTCCACATACTCCACGGCCTTACTTGAAATTTCAGCCTAAATAAGAAACTCAGGGTGTCAGAGGAAATCAGTGCTAGTGACAGGAGCCCTAACTTTCCCAGACAGCTGCAATCACTGGTTCTGAAAACACAATATATAAAATAATTATTTTTAAGAAGTAGGAAAGTATTTCTGGCAAAGCACAGTCATGAAACAGGCAGTGTCAACAGTGATCTAAAGAATTATATTTCAAAATATATCTGTGCTACAGAATTATTTAGTCAGCCTTAAAACAACCTCTATATTATGATGTTTAAAAATACTAATGTCAATTTTTAACATCTTATTATCCTGAAATGGTGACTTACTGTAGGAATATAAGAAGTATAGTCTATTATTAAATATATACAGTTAAACAGGATAAGTACATGTGAAATGATCATATTGAAAAATATGCAGTTTGGAATCTTTATTTCCATGATAATAAAATCAGCACTTTACAAAATCATATGTAATAGCATAAAAATCCCCTAAAAGTATCAGCTCCTCTCTACCTCCCCATTTAAAAAAAAATAAAATCACATGTATCAATGTAAAGAGAAAATTTCTATTTTACCTGTGACAACTCTTTTGATGTACATAAATACTTTTCAACTTAACAATTCTTTTCTGACAGGCACAGACAATTTGCTGTAAAAGGAATGTTGGAGAACGACAGTTTGATTGTACCATTTTTTTCCCCGTATGTTTTCATCTCAATTAACAAATTACATTAACAGGATACACAATGCCCTTGCTTAAAAGGAATGGAAAATCTAGACAAACAAATCCTACTTTTACATAACCTATGTTGCAGTTAGTGGTTTAAAAATCAAGCCTTTCAGCATGAGAAAAACCTTGAACCTCCATGCAGGAGCTTGAAGTACCTCTCCATAAAAGCCAGCTTCCTACCCATCTCCTGTCCCCTGGACACTGCGTCCTTTGACAGTTGAGTTGCCACTTGCCCTGCCCCTGCTGTCCTCTGTGGCCTCAGTGCTCTTCCTCATTGCTGGGTTGTACCCAAGCTCCCAGTGACTGCCTCCAAAAATGCCCAGAAGCGAGTGTCAGAAAAGACACGAGGAGTAAGGCATATATGTTCTCCCTCACACAACCGATTTATAACTTTCTGTCTTCTCCCTATTGATCATAGATCACCTGCCAGTCAAGCCTAAGCTGAAACTAGAAACTTTCAAGTTACAGCAGAAGCATTAAGGTCATAATGACATAAAAGAAAACTCCATGTTCATAAACTCCATATTGACTGAAAGTGAATAAACATGAAACTGTTGGAGAAATAATACTATAGCTGGAGGAAAATTGCATACTATGCTCTATATAAGTTTTACATTTTTTCACACTTTTTGTAAACATTTGTAAGTATGTTAGAATTCTGAATCAGTAAGGAATGTTTCACAAAACACTTTTATGGCTGGGTTGTAACATTAACTCCTTAACTTACCCATATATGAGAATATATGTATAAATAAACTCACACAGCTTACAAAGTCTTCCACTGTGCCATTATATGTTTTGGTACTTTCTATATGCTCATGCTGTCTTCTTCTCTTGGCAATCAATAAAAAATACTGGAAATTACTTTCTTAAATGAGAGACAGATATTCAAAAGCCAGTACCGAAAAAACTCCTATGAACTAGTAGCTCAAGCCCTTGCGAGTACTTTCTCATGCATATCATAATAACAGTTCCAAGAAACTATCAAATAAAGAAGATGCACAGACTTTTAGAGAAGGCCAGTCTTGCAGCAAACATTTTTGCTATAATCTTTGAAAGATCTGGGCTTGGTAAATTGGATCTAAGCCTACCTCTTATGGGACATCCAATATCACTCAAAATCTCTCTGTAACTCTGGAAGTAATAATAATTCATTTCTCCCACCTTTTATTGACCAATTTAATAGCTTGCAATCCAGAGTACTTGACTGTAACTGTGTCTGCATATATAAACTTTCATATAAAACATGTAAAACAGATACACATATATACATGATGATAGATAGATAGATAGACAGACAGATAGATAGATAGACAGACAGACAGACAGACAGATAGATAGATAGATAGATAGATAGATAGATATCTGCAAAGTATAGTATGTAGGACAAAAGGATCTGTATCAGTAGAAACTAACAGCTTCTACATGATACTGTAGACCATACAGCAAAAAAATAACATAACTCAGCATTCTGAAAGGAATTCCCTTTTCAAATACTCTACATCTTTTTTGTCTCTGGCAAGTAGGCTTGCAAGTGGGACTTGATTATGTTTCTGATATGTACTCCATATCACCTTCTGAAGCAGTTGAACAAAACTCAGATCCTGTACTCTCTGAATAAAAGGAAAAGACAACCAGAGACAAAGACTGGTTTCAAATATAGTACTTGATGTTTAAGACCTTTGCTTTAAGTTGATTTTGGAATTTATCTAAATTCAAACATTGCATGCTTTCACACTTTAAATTATTACAATCAATAAATTTAGGTAGGTGAGAAAATATTTCTTATATCTTGCTTTTTATCTTTCAGATACATTAAAAAATAGCAAGCCCTTCGAAATGCTGAGTTCAATTGTTCCAAAATATTATAGGTAACACAAGGAAGCAAACCATTCACTCCCTTCTTACCTGCCACCAAAGTACACAGAGAACACCTTTTCTAATTTATTGTCATCTTCCTAGAAATATTTCCACTAATTAAAATAATTTCAGTTTGAGTGGAAGTTGACTCTTCAGTGCCATTCCAGGACAAATGTGTCATCTGTTTTTATATTTTTGGATCCAAAAAGTTTTACAATCATGCATCATTCTTTGACTTTTTTTGACAACCACCCATTTAAGCAACTCCTGACAACCAAACACTAGCACTGTATGCAATAAAACTGCTGTTCCTCCTTGTCATGCACAAATGAAATAAAACCTCCAACAGCAAATCAATGCCTACACTTTTGAATGAGTGTAATTATGGTAGGTAGAAGCAGGCAAACCAATATGAAGACTCAGAGTAGGTTTGTCAGAAGGTTTTAGGTTTTTCAGTCCTTTCCAGTGGCTGTTTACATTTTTCACTTTCATAGAGCACTTAGAAGAACAAAATAATTCTGTTTGAAAGCTACAACACAGACCACACAATAACCATATCAACAGCACACTTCAGTATCAAGAAAGCTTTAAGTATTCTCAGGGAGAAACAGAGGCATCACATCTCACCTGTCCTACACCATGAGAGCTTGGTATAAATAGTGTAGAATTTAAAAGCACTACACAATAAAGATACCAGTGTCTGACAAAACCATTATTTCACTGAGAGGTATGATACTTCCCTCCGAAAGGCAATAAAAACTAAATTCTACACTGCACTGTACATAAAGAACAGTTAAAATGAAAAATTTGTTGTATGACAACTCATGTTGTTAACAATATAGGCAGATCAAGATAAGTGGGTGGATTTGGATCATCACCAGAAGACACAAGGCCATATTTGCCAGTCTATTATGTCATGTTTCTTGAATTCATGATCCTAGGAGTGCAATAACTTTTTATGACATGATGGAGAAGTTACATTTTATACATTCTACAAATACCCAGGCAAGATAAATGAATTAAACTCAGCAACCATATTGTATTTTTTAAATGTTACTGGGCAATATAGCATATGGATAATTCTGAAGTCTAAATCATATAAATCATCATAAAATAGCAAGGAAAAGCACACTGTGATTGCCAGATGACTTACATCAAGATAATCTCTACCTTTGTAAACCAAAACAGTAGGAAAATATGAGAAATATAAGAAAATTGTTGTAAAGAGATTGTTTGTTAAGTCAATAGGGAGCACAGCACCAAAATCACACATGATATTTCTGGAATTGATGATAGACTTGAAATCCCATCCTCTTCCTAAAATGGCTCATCCCATTCAGAAGGGCTATACCATTTCTGAAGCAATGGCTATTTACATTTCCCATCAAACATTTATGTCCAAAACACAGGAAGATTTAAAAAAAAAAAAAATTCAAAAAAAAATTTTTAGAGAAAAATATGGTAAAGTTATTGTAAGATGCCTCAGTTAAAAAACAAAAATTAAAAAAACCAAACAAAAAAAACCCCAAAAAACCCCAAAAAACAAACAAAAAATTAAAACAAAAAAACCCCAAAACCCCACCACTTTTATTATTTGGCCAATTATTAGTTTCTTTGATGCAACTGCATTTATCTTTAGTCACTGAAAATGTATACAATATTGCGCATCCAAACCTATGCTTTAACAATATGCTAATTATACAGTTCAGATGATCTGGAAAGAAATCCATTTTGCACTGATGATATAAGGGAGTGACAGTACAATTTACATTAAGAAATGTTTTCTCATTTTTCTCAAAAATTGGTTTGCACTCAGCCGGAGAAATCTAAATTCGACCAACAGGCATCCCTCCCTGCTTCTCCATGGTTACAAAATAACATGACAATCTGAATGACGGAAAAGATGCACATAAGAATGGGTTACAAAAACTCCTCTGGACACAGGTACACAGGCAGTGAATGTTTTCTTTTGTAATCTGATTAAACAGACAATTATTGTATAGAACAATATTGCAATGCTAGTAGCAGACAATTCTAAGTGACATTGCTTCAAACATTTTGAATTAGGTCATCCAAATTGTCTAAATTATCCCCCAGGGCAGTTGGCCAGTCCACATTCCTGACTTTATGGGAAGAATTCTAACTGGAGAGGCTAACATAAAAGCTCCCCTTTTGCCTAGACCTTTGTTCACATTCCTCTCCTCACTGTAAGTTTGAAAGTACTGTACTCTGCTGTACTTTTGGCACATATTTTCCTGCCACTTTAATACCAACCTGTATAGGCAGAGCTTGAAAGAGAGTGATTGGTTGACTGTGATTTTCCTTTTAGCGTTCAGGGGATACAGACTGCATCAACTGGGAGATGGCACGGTGAGAATCCTGATTCCTGGCACACTGCTCTTCATCAGCCACAGACATCTAAGCACACGGAATTGGAGGGCTAAAAACAGTCTTGATTTATTCATTTGATTCAGAGCTATCTTGCCAGATATATTATGAAAAAATCCATACCCATAATTTATCCTCAGACTGATACATTTCATTACACTGTGGATTCATGGGGAAACACAAAAAAATGAGTTTCACAAGTTTTTAGGACCGTGTAGCTTTACAGATACAGCTGCACCAATGCTGGAATCTAGTCACATTTTATGTAATATTAAAACTACACCAATGCATTACAAGGATAAACTAATGCAGTGTAATGATGTGTCATAGATAAAACTAATCAGTATTTTCTAAGATAGAGCCTAAAAGAATCTGACATTCAGAAGTGCAGATGCAGAAATTTCCAAGATTATTAGCAATAGTGGACAGAATAGAAAAAAAGATCAACAAGGATGGATGATTCGAGAAAAAAATTTACAGACTATCACACCAACTACTTTTTATTTAATAAAGGAATGTTTATTTAAATAGTTTAGAGTAAACTATAACATATTTCTATCAGTAAAAATCCAGCATTTTAGAACATTTCTTCAGGCAATTATTTCTTGTTTAGAACACCATCTTCAGGTAACCATTTCCTGGCTTTTATTTGCATTATGCACATATTTCTCACAGGGAGGAACAGAACTTGAACGCCAAATTAAAACCAGCGTTATTGGAAGACTTAACAATAAGTGTGAAGTCAGAAACGTGTAAGCCTGAGGATAAAATAAATCCATCATAATGTAATTCCACAAAATAAAGATGAGGTTAATCTGAAACCTATGAAAATTAATATCAAGATTTTAATTGACCTCAGCAGGTTTCTGCAGCTAGTCCCTGCATGTTCAACATGACGGTTCAGTGTAATTTTGTACTGTTTCTAAAGAATGCTCACCCCACTACTAGTTCAGCCCCTGCTCAGCAATTTATGCATTCCCACTTGAAACAGAAATGTCTGAAATTACTCTCTGCATTGACTTCCTTCTTTGCATCAACATTTTCAAAGGCATTTTTGAATATGCAAAAGCATGTTTTTACAGTTACTGTTCTTCTTTAAAAAAAAAA
>VWZN01000680.1:91871-111457 GCA_013396955.1 Regulus satrapa | reverse complement strand
ATTTATTTAAGTACTTTCTATTAAAATATTCCACTTGGGTTTTTGGGGGTTTTTTTGTTTGTTTGTTTTTTGGTTTTTTTTATTCAAGTCCTAATCCCACTACCTATGCTTTTAAACTCTCTACACAACTAAGTCTTGAGTTTATATTCACTTTAAATGTGACTTGTGTTTTTGTTGAATTGACTGGACCGCTGCATGGCCAGACTGTTACTGGCCTCCTTGACTTGTTTCTGTGCAGCTTGCAGTGAACCAAAAATTAGAATTCTCATTTAGTCCTCTGCCATTACCATATCCAAGTCTGTCAAAGGATTACCCCAGATGCTGGGTCATCATGCTGCCATTGACAAAAGTGAATGGAATAAGCAGTCAGTGGTGGAAAAAATTCCATGTCTTGCAGTAAAGGGACACACAAGCTTAGACCAGGACATACCTCTGCAAAGGGGAACATCGTTTCTGTTCAGAGAGGCCTGACTGTTGCCTTAATTTGATGGTTCCTTGCTATTGAAGTTGAGAGTCAATTGAAAAGCCTGATTGGTAACACATGTCCAAGTGTGCCTTCAAATTATTTTTATGCTTTCCTAGGCAGACAGTTCTTCTTTCAACACTCCGGTTGCTCAGTGTGAACTACATTAATGAGTATCTGAAGTACAGAAACCTACGCATCACAAAGAGTGTTTAGGTAAAAAACTTGAGATCATGTAGAATTCAGCTTAGACGTGATAGGCTTGGAATGGGTAATGACATAACAGACAAAACATTTGAAAGTGCTTGAAACTGACACATAAAGAATTACCATTGCCCATGCTTTGACACTGTCATCCACAATTATCATGGATTTGTAGTAGCAATGATGTGAGTTTAGCTTATGGTGTAAAAGAATTTGCCCAGCTTGTGCTACCACCTGCACTACCACGAGCATTTCAGGCTAGTAATCCTACTTCACAGACAAAGTCGATTGTTTTTGTTATGCCTTTCTGTTTTATTTCAGTAAGTTATTTAAATATACAGTGCAAATGGGAGAATGAGTTTATAGCCTTGTAGTTATTCTTGTTTTTCAGACAGGATCTGGGCATTTCTCCAATTAATATTTGATTTATTTTCTGCAAAGCATACGCTTTTAGCAGAAGAGTGTGAACGAGACCTTCTCTATATAGACATTAGCTTAAAGAGGTTAAAGCATCTGTCAAATGAGACACTTAGATAGAAATCCTCATTCAGGCAAAGGAATAAAAATTTCAACATGAATATAATCAGAATTTCATCCTGAATCTCAGGATTGCTGAAGGACTAGAGAGTCAGAGGACCTCCATCAATGCCTCCATTTTCTTTTACAAAAAAAAGAGGCCATACTGAAATATGCAAAGATACATCTATACATGTATAAAATGGCACCCAACTGTAGCTCAAGTCTTCTGAATTTCCTCTGAGCTACACTAGATGAAGGTTGTTTCATATTTCACTGTGGATTTTGTGATTTGGGTTCTCAGGAGTTTGAATTGTAACATACAGTGTATGGAGCAAGGTATAATTCCAGTAGGTAGCAGGATTTCTAAGTATTAGTCATTCTAATATCAAAATCCTTTTGTGAGTTTAGCCCAAAGGATTATTCTTATATTTAAGAGGTACAGACTCATGACAGATCCAGCTGAATATCTTAAGGGATTTAAATAACTACTGTTTATAGAAGTGGGAAAAGTTAATTCAAATTTCATCAATTTCTGCTATCTTCTCAATGTGCCAAGACAGTATATTTTTGTGTTATGCAAATGTCAAAGCCAAGATCTTTTTCTGGAATCTGTGTTTGCTTATAGTCTTATATAGCATGCATAAGAAGCAATGTTGGGATGAGGTGCTTTATGGCAGGGTAAAACAAATTTTCAGCATAATAGTTAGAGAGGACATAATTCTTTTAGTAGGGGAAAATTCCTTATAAGATGAGTTAACAGTGATGCATTTTAATCTCAATAAAACAAAATTAGCAATGTTTTCTTAAATGTTTTATAACATTTTGCTCACTTGAGACCTACATGTGGCCTAAACTGTTTTTTTTTTCCCTCACAAATTTAATATTTGGTAATTACTGCTCTCTTTCAGTCTTCATCTTAGTATCCTAAGACACTTTGTAAGTATTTCTTCATATTGTCTTCCTTTTGGATTGAAAGCTGCCATTTCTACATTATAAAAATATGTCAATATACATACAGTATCTCTCACCCAGTATTACAAATAATTACTTTGGAAGGGAACTTTCCTCATGGCAACAAATATAGTTTAACAGTACACTGAGGCATCTTCTGGACCGATGGAAAATTAATCTTCTCTGTGCTAAAATTTTATTATCTTCCATCCCACCACTGTACAAGAAAATAGAATTATGTAGACAGGAGCAAGATCATATAAGTATGCATATACATGTCTATACTAATGAACAATGCTGGGGACAGGTATATATAATATGCATATTACATTATCCTCTTTTCTGAACCCACAGAGATATATTTTAGTACAAAAGAAATAGGAGTTTTATTTTTTTACAATCATTAGTAGGTTGAAGAGTAAGTACACATATATGTAAAGGATAATTTTCTATGAGTTTCAATACTTTTTAGGTCAGTCTGGTAAATAGTACACAATGGGGAGAAAAGTGAAATTGAACACCACCAATCATTATATAAGTTCTCCAAAAGCCTGGAACATATTTTGATCAATTTAAGTAATTAAATTGCACACCATATATATATAATATAAATTATAGTTAATGGTAATAGAAAGAAAAAAGGAAATTCCAAATATTTGATGATTATTTCTCATTAGCTCTATTTTTCCTCTTGCAAGTAGCAAAACAATTCTGAGGATAAAGTATTAATGTAAGATAAATGCGGCTGGCATTAAATTAATATATATGTATTCGATTCATCTTTCAAGAATGATTCATCGCATTCTGACAATTTCTCACAAAATTCTGTGCCAGCATTCTAGCACAAAGGGGAGAAAGAAGCTGTTGCTTTCTAGATAATAGCTACAAATAAAAAAACTGATGTGAATGTAATAAACGAAATTTGTTTAAATCTAAAGTGTCCTTTTTGAACAAGAGGTCACATTAAAACAATCAAAATGTTTTGATAGTTGCTACTTAAGTATTTTTGATAGTTGCTACAAGTTTATTTGTAGATTCATCCAAATGGCTTTTAAGTCACTGAGGAAAGGCCATTTATTTCTGCCTTGACAGTTGCATCTGACAGTGGATGCTTGCTTTGTTGTACCTTAAAGTACAAAATTTAAATAGAGGGACCCCAAGCATTGCACAGGCATCAACAGAGAGTTGATTTGTACTAGAAACCATCTGCCCACACAAGAAAAACAGTATTCACTCCATTCAATAAAATGTAGTTTTCTTCATATGTTCCTGTCCAAGCTTCTTGATCTTCCTTCTTTCTTTTTTTTTCTCAGAAAAACCCAAAAAACCCCAAAATACCAAATCAACCAATAAAACAAAACAAAACAAAAAAATAGTATAAATGCAAAAAATGAAAACAACCTTTTGTAAAATAAGTGATCTGTGAAAGCGACTGTCCATTCCAAAGCTGTATATGGATAAACATTTTCACAGATTTATTTCCTGGCTTCTAGCCCTTACTGTATAATATTCCTTTATGGTGTGATCATGAAGAAGCTTGTGAAACAGCTTCTCTGTAATACTTCAAAGGGCTAGAATCTGTGTGGCCCACTTCTATGTTTCCTCATATTATTGGCTGTGGATTTGCCAGGAGGTACTACCAGACAGAAACTGGCTTCAAATCTAAAGAACTGCATTAGCATGTAGCCTATATAGTCCCATGGGACTCTGACTGTTAATGTGTCAGCTACAGAGGAGAACACTTAGAGATCCTTAGGAGAATTTATTCAGAGAACTCTCATTTCTGTGGATTTAAGCATGAATTAATATCTTTTCAAAATTAAGAGACTAAAAAAGAAAAGAAAAAAAGAAGAAAATTTTATTTTTTTTAAAAGTGATAAAAATTTCCCAAATCTTTATCTGAACATGTCAGGAAGTAAGCTATAAAAATGGACCTGAGCAGAAAAAAAAGAGTTATCATGGCATTTTATATTTACACATGAAAAAATCATAGCACTGCAAGTCAGAAATTTTACTTGTTAATTCAGATGAAACCTGACAGCTCAGTGAAAACCTGAAGATGAATAAATACTCCAAGATCAATACTGAAATCCATTACAGAGGGTTCACAGAGCTGCAGCTCAGCAGAGAGCTTTCTGTGTTCCCACACCTGCACAGCTTCTTGTCTCATGGATCATGCCAGTTTCAATATTGACTGCCTGCCTGTTCCTCTTCAGGGACCACCTTTCTTTTCACTAAAATGCACCATAGGAGCTCCATAAAGTCAACATCCATCTGCTTTTTGCTGCTTTTTTGCTGCTGCAAAGAGAAGGGATCCATCCTCTTACCATGTCTGTTCTCTTCACCACAAATAGCAAATGAAACTTTGGGCAGCATGAAAAGAATTTGCTAATGTGAAAGTTATAGAAACTTTGCAGACCAAACTTTATAAATGGATTAAGCTTATGCAAGGAAAGTGTTGGCGAAAGAGGTTGTGGTACTCAGTCATAGGTGGGATGGAATGATCTCAGTGGTCTTTCTCAACCTGTCTGATTCTGGGTGATTCTGTGATCTCTGCATGGTGCTTGAAGTACCTCTAGTCTGATAAGCTTTATCAGGTCATCAGCATCATCTTAGTGCTCCTACCAGGACAAGTCTATCTGAGTGTGCTGCAAATATGTGTCAGCAAAATTTTCCATCTCTGAAGATATGTCCTGAATTTTTCTCCCAGTTTTTTCAACTCAGCAACTCTTTGATGCAGAGGTAAAAAGTCAGAAAAAAAGTACAGTCCCTGTGCTTTGGGAAAGTTGGGATATATATCTAAAATTTTTACCCTGAGGCAGAATATTTGTAGTGTTCTCTGACATCCTTGAGTGAGCAAGTCAAGATGTCTTGTGATCCAGAGGTGCAAACATTTATGTTTACTTTTCAAATTTATGTTGAGTGGAACTTACATGCAAAAAAATCCTATTACTTATTGATTCTTTAAAAACTGAAACATTTTCTTCTGAAAGTAATCCGGTATGATATAAGGCATAAAGCAAGGGAAAACAAAACAAAACAAAAAACAAAACAAAACAAAACAACCACAAAAAAGCCCAAAACAAACAAATAAACAAACAAACAAATTAGCAGGTTATTCTTATATTTTGTTGTCCCAAAAGAAACAGTTTAGACATTTTAGAAACCAGGCCTCTAGCACAACAGTGCAATGGGCAAATGGCAGACCTGCACTAACAAAACCTAAATTAAGTAAGTCTATGAGCGACCTGACAAAATCTTTGAAGCACTTCTCAGTACTGAAAGTCTTATGACTTCTCAAGAAAAAGATTTTTTTTTTTTCTGAAGAGATAAATGGCACATTGTTATTATGCTGCTTTTTCTTTTTCCCTTTGTTTCAGTCCCTCAATTACATTCATAACTACAGAAAAAAATGACACAATGTAGTAAAGTTGATACTTTGAAACTTGGTATTCATATACTAATCTTTGGAAGAATTATTTTTTTCTTTTTTTGCAGATAGTTGTTAGACCCTCTCATTTGTGCCTCACATTACATTTTTGTGAACAGATGCAGTGTCCTGCAAATACATAAACACACCATGGACTTTGTTCTTAGGGATGTTTAGTGGATGCAGAACTCTCATGTTCTCTTTTAGCACTTCACTGGGCTTACCGTGGCCTTTAGAAAGACCTCTAATATATTAGCAGAAGAAAGGGAGAACAGGATAACACTGCATGCCATGGTATCTGTGTATGCACACCACAGAACCTTTAACCACCAAATAAATATTCAAGCTGAATGGGTGAAATTCAACATAAGAATTCATCCGTGTGGTGAACATCTGAACTAGTGGAAGACATAAACCTAAATCCCCAAATTTACCATCACAAGTCTCATCAGTTTGCCAAGAGCACGGAAGCTTCTGAAGTTTTTCCTCTCCAGAGACAATGCACGTATGATGGCAACAGTGGAAGCCCATAAATTTAGCACATATATCTATCTATATATCATCTATATCTATATCTATACCTATATCTATCTATCTACATCTATATCTGAATATCTATATCTATATCTGTCTATCTATCNTTCATTATTTTGCCTTTATGTTCGGCTCCAAAGTCCTTGACATGTCCATTTCTCTGACTTTCTGTCACCACCTATGTGGGTGAAAAATAGCATTGCAAAGATTTTCTTCTGTACTTCACGGAAAAAAAAGGGCCAGGAATCAATATTGCTATACTGGTATAGTAAGGGTATTTACATCTGAAAGCATTCCACCTTGCTCTTCTCATGAATAATGAAAGAAATCATGGCATTCTTGTGGGGCTAGGCTAGCCAAAAAAAATCTCTTTGGAGGACATGAAAGGACTATATTTTCATTTCATTTGTTCAGTTACTGTATTCTGGGGGGGGGAAAAATATATATATATATATATATATATATATATATATATAAAGAGAACTGGGTCCTGGGACCAGTGTTCTAGACCTTTTTATGCTGTGGTAGCATTGCCATCTGGATGGTGTTCAGCTAGACTGCCTGCTTTGCTGTGAGTGAGCCAGTTGGGAATTCACAGGAGCAAGTTAATCTGAGCATGTTCAGCAGCTACATGTCTTAAGGTGGCTGGTTCTTTTGGACATCATAGGTAGTAGTGCTATCTTGGCCTAGGAATAAAATATATGTGAAAAAAGTTTGGTAATATTCTTTGTACTTTTACATTATTGTGGGGGAATTTGTTTATTATCATTACATTCTGAATTCAGTTTCCAGGAGAAAGGAAAGAATATTAAAACCACGTAGGTATTTCTAACTCACCAGTTGTACTCTTTTGCATGTTCTTGGAAAAAAAAAATCTCATTCCAGTCCCTTTTTGCTGACTTCAACAAGAATAGAAATAAGGCCTAGGGTCATAGTTTCCTTGTTGACTTTTTCCTCATTTTTTACATTTGAACTCAATTTGAGATAAACTTTGCCCTCTGGGGAAGCAATTACAGATAATACTAAAACAAACATAAATTAAAACCTGGACATATTTACAATGTCACAAGTTTATGAATTATGTTCACCATGCGAAATGCTTTTTCTACATAGTTTTGGAAAGGTCACTGCATATATATATATATATATAAAGAGAAATAATGATACATCAAACAGAATCACTCTTCTTTGCGGAGTGATTTTTTTAAATCTATACAGTACTGATAATGAATAACGTCAGTCAGGAAATAAGATTTCTTGGCACCCAATTTTCCTCAATTTCTGGTTCCATTAGTGAAAAATTATTATATTCATTCTGGCTTTTTTTCTTAAGAAATAGCAAAACAATTTAATACCCATAGTAATATTTATGCTTTGGAATAAATCTACAAAACAAAACAAAAGGAAAAATCACATATTAAGGAACCACTTTTTAGATCTGAAGAAATTAACATACAAAGCAAATAAATAGTCCCTCTTTATGGTGATGAAATTTCTTTTCCTATAGTGAACAAAACATATTAAGAAGAAAAAATAAAGAAGAAAATGGAAGAAAAGCTTCATTTGACTAAAAAAAAAAAAAGAAAAAAAAAATTATTTAAAAAAAAAAAAAAAAAAAAAAAAAAAAAAAAAAAAAATCTGTGCCTGAAAAGCTAGGAGAGTGAATTTGGGAAATTGAAGACTAGTAGAAAGCAGATATAGAAAAAATCTGGAGGTCATTCTTAATGATTCTAAATGCAAGATCATTCCTTAAAGTATGCTTCTGAGAGTTTGGTCCTGTCTCATTTTAAATGAATCAGCTGATACCATTTTACAACTCTCTAAGGAGAGTATTCTGCTGTGAAATAAGTATACTTGTGAGTCTCACACACAGAAGTTATTCAGACATTAGAATTAAAATTAGAGGCAAGGGGAAAATAAGTTATGCCTAGTTTTGGTTTGACATCCAAATTTGATTAGAGTTCAGAAAACATAATGAATGTACACACAAGCTCTCAGCAGGATGCCTGGCAAGACCTAATTGAAGTTTCGGGACTGAAGCAAGATAGTCTTATCAAGGAGTACAAATTTTGAAAAACACTGGACTTACATGTAGATATTTATGAGAACATTTTCATATATTTATGCAACCTTAGTACCAAGAAATAAAGAGGAAGTGTATGTGACAGTAGTTCATCTCTCCCACAGAAGTCCAGAGACCTACTTTTTTTATCCCATGAGAAAAATAAAGGTGTGCCTTTCCCCTGGGTTAGGTAACACATAAACATGATGATATGAAATCAAAATGTAATTAAGGTTAATTGGTTCACGGCTTTAATATAAATTCATTGCATGCAGTAAATTCTAAGTTTCAGTTATACCTTGTTGCCTTAACACTTGAAAGCCCAGGCCTTTCCCAGTGATTTATGCAAGTCCGCTCAAGAAACTACACTTTTTCTGGAGAAGTGATTTTCAAATTTGTGGCCAAGGGATATTAGCATCAAAAGCAGAGTTCCTGAACATATCTCTCACCAGTTTGGGTAGGGCCTGTGCCTCAGAGTGTTCCTACTTGTGTGACTGTCAGTTTGTGGTGGCAAAGGAATAATTTGATCACAGCAGACAAGGCATTTACCCAGCTAGAGGATATGAAGGATTGAGATGGCCAGGAAATCATGGGAAAATCTGTGGTTAAGCAAGCAATGCCACACACCTGCCTCCTTAGAGACAGGAGATTGGGCAGGAGACTGTCATAGGGCCTAGACTTCCCAGACTGTGTGTCCTGCCTTGTGGAGCGCATAAGAGAAGGCTGAATCTTTCCAGGTGCTTCAGATAGGCTGGGCACTCTGAATGCTTTCTGGGAGTGGCAATACTTGTGCCATTTCCCACACTAACAAGCTACAAAGGAAAGATCCAAAGGAAGGAGAAAAGAGGCCACCACAGACATTTTCCCCTGCAAGTGAGTGGCCAGGGAGATGCTTGTCCCTACAGTCCCTAGGGACTGGAGAGAGCCCCTCAGCTGAGAAGATGCTTCAAAAGGAGGACCAGGGAGTCTCTCCCAGCTTTTTCTTGAAAACCTCCAAAGTCAGCCTAGGCTTAGCTGATGCTGCCTTCTCCTATCTGGATCCAGCCATAAGCAGCCAGCTCAAATCTCACCCTGCTGGCTGTGGGTTCCCCCACAGTAACAGCCTCCTCTTACATCCTTAGCTAACAAAAAAGGCGCAATGAAAAATACAGCATCTTGAGGCTGTTTTCTCCCATTCTGGAGGAATCATCCATCAGCTGTTTGGACAATAGAATAATTGCCTGCATCACAGCTGTAAGGCCGTAAGTCTGGCCAAAAATATCAGTTTATTTTGTCTTTAGCATGTTTCTAGTTTGCCAGTGAAGACTGGCCTTACTCACAAGGGGGGGAAAGCTATTTTTGTGCTGTTGCCAAGATACTACTGGCACTAGCAGACTGATCAGATAGCAGCTGTCAATAGCTGTGACAAACTAACACAATGATTGAAAGAGGGGAATTTAAATGATGTGTAACTGACATACCTCCCATGTGCAAATCTTCTGCTCCCATCTGGAAAGTGAGGTAAGCCAGTCCCATTCCTTCACAAAGCTCTCCATGACACTGAATATTATAAAGTTGGCTAGTTCAGGGAACAACCCAGAGCTATCATTCACAAGCCCCATCCTAGAACCTGCACCTCATTCCCGGCATAGATTTCCATGGAAGTGCACAGCACAGCTTAAAGGTCACTATAAAAATGGGTTTGAGGAACACTGTACTGCTACAGTGACTGATGGCACAAACAAGTTAAAATTGAAAGGTTCTGAGACCATGAGTGCAGAAACACAGAAGGGATAGTCACACGTAATGTAAACTGCTTTCAGGTAAAGCTTAACAAATGCAACTCAGAAACATTTCACAACAGCAAGATTCTTTACCTTTATTGCCAGCTCTTTAACAATAAAATCAAATAATGCCTTATGCTTTCTTAATAATTTCTTCTAGAATAGCAATTTTCAGTATAAAATGTTGCACTTTAAAATGTGTTCAATTTAAAAGGACATAGTTTGAAAAAGGAGTCTGGATTTGCTTGATCTTTGCACAAAAGCTGAAGAATGAGCATTGGACAAATAATGCAATTTACATTCAGTAATGAAAATGTTTTTAACAGAATGTGTACACACTTTGCATTTATATGTCTGCAGCTTGGCATATAAAGCATAAAGAAATAATTTACCAATGATACTAGCTGTTACATTAGGGATTCTGTGCCCACATAAAAATGTAAAATGTGTCTTCTGATTGTGAGCTGTATGCACTTAAAATGTAAAATCTCTGCCCAATAAAATTGCTTCAAAGTCACCTTGTAAAACGGAACGTACAAAATAACACCAAATGCAACATGGGTGGATTTTTAAATAGTTGTTGATTTTTTCTTTTTTTCTTTTTTTCTTTTTTTCTTTTTTTCTTTTTTTCTTTTTTTCTTTTTTTTTAAATCTAGTTATAATGAGTGTTTTTTTTTTAAAACACAGTCACAACAAGTGGAGTTCTTTTTTTTCTTTTTTTTTTTTTTTTATATTGTATGAATATAAGCCTCTGTGTATACATATTTATATATATATATGAATGCATACATAGATCCACAGACCTATGGGATCATATTATCAATAGATAACTATCAATAAAATACTATTTCTGAAATTTATACCTTTTGCCTTTCTGAAAGAATACAGATAATAGTAAACAAGATGTGATTCCTGTACTTTGTACCTTTTCAGTGTAAAGGGAAAGGATACTGAATCCACATAGAATGTGGGTCACAAAGCACCACTGTAAAATGTTGTCTAATGACCTAAACAAGGATACTGCATGTCTCTGGGATGACATTTATATCCTGTACTGCAGTTGAGAAAAACCCTTCTACCAAGTGGAGATTCCACAGACAAATCTAGATTTGGAAGGTTATGAAGTTTCCAAAAAGTTCAAAAGTCTTCAGTTGCCTTTTCTATGTATTTCTGGAAAATAACAATGTTTGCATCTATTCCCATGTCAGTCATAAAGACAGGCCAGATTCCTTAGGTAACAATTGAAATATTTGATTAATGCAGAGATTTCATTTAGGATGACTTTTAGCTATATCCTCTCTTCTACCTAATAAAACCAGGGTAAAAATATGTTTTCATACTGAGTTTACCTGGAAAGGTTGGTTTTTTAATTGTTTTGTTTTGGGTTTCTGTGGGGGTTTTTCTTTGTTTGTTTTTTTTTTTGTTTGTTTGTTTTTTTGTTTGTTTGTTGGGTTGGTTGGTTGGTTTTTGGGTTTGTTTTTTTTTTGTTGTTGTTGTTTTTTTTTGTTTGGTTTTGGTTTTTTTTTTTTTTTTTTTTTTTTTTGTTTTTGTTTTTTTTTTTTTTTTTTGTTTTTTTTTTTTTTTGTTTGTTTGTTTTTTGGGAGGGGTGGGTCTGCACAGATGACTTTTATGAGAAAGAATTAGGAACTGCCTCCATGTCCAACAGAGTCTGTTTCAATCTGCTCCAGGATGGACTTGTCACTGGCCAAAGCCAGTCCACTGGTAGCACCTCTGCCATAAAGTGTTTCAGAAAGGGCAAAAATTGATGCAGAGCAGTGGGGAGAGAATAATGAAGAAATGTGAATGAAAGCCCTGCAGACACTGAGCTTGGTGCAGAGGGAGAGGAAGGAGCTGGTCCAGGCACTGGGGAAAATATTGCCCTGCAACCACTGGTGCAGACTGCAGTAAATCAGGCTGCCCCCCTGCCACCCATGGAGATCTGCTGTGGAGCAGAGATCCACCTGCAGCCCATGAAGGACTCCACACCAGAACAGCTGAATGTTTCCTGAAAGAAAATAACACCTCTGGAGACTCCACTCAGGCGAAGACTAGTGTCATGAACTGGGTCCAGTGAAGAAAAGCCAACACGTGGGCAGGTTTTCTGGCAGGACCTGTCATCCAAGTAGTCCATCCTGTCATCCTGGAGTAGTCCATCCCTGAAGGACTGTCACCTGTGGAAAAGACCCACACTGGAGCAGGTTTTGAAGGCATGTACCCTATGAGGAAACCCCATGCTGGGACAGGGCAGACATTTTTAATTTTGTCCTTATCTCTCACTATCCTAGTCTTGTCTAATTTATTTGGAAATAAATTACATTATTTCCCCAAGCTGAGTTTGTTTTGCCTCTGATTGAAATTAGTAAGTGATTTCCCCGTCATTTTCTCAAGCCTCAAGTTTTTCATTGTATTTCCTGCCCTGCCCTTTTGAGAAAGAGGAGTGATAGAACAGGTTGGTAGGCACCTGGCAGCTGGTCAAGGTCATCCTACTGCTACTATTAAATTTATCCAAATTTCACAAAATTCAAAATACATGTACAAAAACTGTACCTATTTCATACTGCAAGTGGAACAACAAACAGATACTGAATTATATGAATCCTGGGGTGTTTTGCTTTGTTGCTTTACTGTTCTGCTCAAATGTGCAGCAAAATGCAGTAAGGGAATCTCTAAAGAAATCAACATCTAACATAGTGGAAAACTTACACTTGGATCGATTCCTAAGCAAATAGGAAACTTCTGATGGTGCATCCTCAGAGAGTTTTTCAAAGAGCTAGGAACAAAAAAAAACCCAAAAAGCAAACAAACAAAAAATTTAGACAACTATCAGATCAGAAATGACAGATTTACTCTCCTAGCACTTATCCTGAAAAACAATTAATTTCACATTTAGTTTTGAACATGAAAAATATCTGATTGTTTATCATCTTAAGTTAACCATAAGTTTAGGTTTATAAAGTTATTTATCAGCAAATGCTAGTTCTTGATATTTTATTACTTTTTTTGACAAGTATCAAGAACAAGTGTAATTACCAAAATAAAGCATCCCAGAACAAAATTGAATGTTATTTCTTAAAAACTGAAGGCAGATGAATAAAACCAGAAATCCTTATTTTTGTTCTATTGAATTGGTTCTTTTATATTACATTTCATTTTTAAAACAAGAAATTATCTCAGCAGAGGGTGCTTCTTAGGAAATAAAGATCAACCAAAAGATTCTGAAATGGAAATTAATCTCCAAGACATATCCTGAAGTCTTTGTGGCATCCTTTGCTCGTAACTATGCCAGCATGGGAACTTTTGGAATACACCTGGATGAAAATAAAGGAGACAGGTAGCACAAAGGACTTCAGAGTGAAGTCATAAAACTGAAGTAAATGCCTTTGTTTTATACAGGAGTTTAGAATAGGGCATTCCAAAATTCTGATTCAGACTTACATGTTTTAGGTGTGCCAGATACCACACTTGCCTTTGGTTTCACACTGGGAAAATGTAACAAAAATATTTACTCATCTCTATGGCTGTCAGAAGGAAATCCCATGTATTAACGCTGAAGAACCGAAGGAAAGTCTCATATTTTTCAGCTTTTAATACTATCCCACAGAGAGAGCTAGGGTTCAGGTGGACAGGGTATTTTAGAAGCCTAAGCAACATAGGAAGAAAAACTTCAAAAATTATTGTGGAAGAATAAAAGGTAAAACAAAAAAGTAATGTTGTAACCTAAACACATGCAATATGTCTCTCTGAACCTGTTGAGAAGTGTACTTGAATATTAAGCTAAAACTTTGCAGAAAGAAACTGGCAAGAAGAAAGAACTTAATTTAGAAAGCATTGTGAAGGCTCTGGCTGGCAAATACAGGAACAGTAGAACTACAGGAAGAAAGAGAGGGAGAACAAGTGCCACTCTGAAAGGATCTATAGCCAGGTCATGTCCCTGTGAATAAAGTGGGTACTGAGCCTTGTCTGACAAAAGCCTTGCAGCTAGACCTCTCAAATCTAAGTGTCTTCTTTAGTGTACTGCTCTGTAATCTCCTTTCTCATTGCACTGTCTGTACCCTGAATCCCGCAGACTCACATCTAAACCACAGCCTTTGTTATGATAAACTCAGCTTTTAACCATCATGATAAAAACCCTACAAATACTATATACACTAAGGAACAAGGTGTCTGCACAAATAGTCATAGAATTACCTGAACTTCCCTCTGCAATTATTTTCTTCCCATTCTGTTGTTTCCTCCACCTGTGGTTCTAGCTCTTTATTGTTGTGCCATATCTGTCTCTCAAGGTAAAACCCCCTGAGCACAGAATATACCCCTCTACATTCCTAGCATATTTGGGGTGATGCCACAATATAAACAGTAAACAAACAGTGATATCCATATCTATTATCAAATGCTTTTGCAAATTGGGTGTTTGCATGGTGGTATTTGGTTGAATCACATTAATTTAACTCACTGCTTTCACAAGCACTGGTAGTTAGTGCTCTTGCCAAAATATCTTAGCCTTTGATGCTGCTGTAATATTCTCTAACCTTGTTCTTGTATCACACCCTATGATGTCTTTTTGTTTTGAAGGGTGAGGGTTTATTTCCATTGAAATGAGCCACCCTCTGACGTTAATAGAGTGAAGTTTGGGATAACAAAAAATAAATTTCCTAACGGTAGCCAAAAAATAAAAAATTAAAAAAAAAAAAAAAAAAAAAAAAAAAAAAAAAAAAAAGAAAAAAAGAGACTTATGAATGACATCTTCCTACAGAAGAGGAAAAGATAAAGGCCTGAAATAATAACACTCAAATGACTATTCATTAATTGCCCTGTCAGCGGTTTAAGACTTTCCAAGTCTTTCTATCAACAGATGGATAATTACACTGGTTGTTTTTCTCCATACACACTTTGAAGTTCTGTTTAATTCCTTATGTGTGCTTTAACATGCATACATAACTATCATAGGTGCAAGACTGATTGTATTCCTCAGACCTTCCACTGAGGGAACCAGTCATGTGTATTGGAAATTCCTGTAAAAAAATGTTGTGTTTGTGTGTTACCAAATCATTAGCATAGACCTCACAGATGGACTGTGCACTTGTATCCAAGAGCCAGCTGTACTCACCTGATATGGGAGAATACATCCAAGGGCAAGGATAGCTATAGTCTATATTAGAGGCTGATAATAGCTGAGAAGATAATTTGGAGAATTTTAGAGGAAACTTTTTTTTTTTTTTTTTAACTTATTATTATTATAGTTCCCAGGGAGATAGAATCTCTGCCATTTCCATTGCCTCATACACCTTTGTCTATACTCCAGCTGCACATCTTCCCTGCTTACTGCACAACAGAAGTCTACCAAGTTTCATATAGATGTGAGCTGGATTCTTGAACTAGTAAAACAAATATTCACAAATACTTCAGAAGAGAGGTCGTATCATATACAATGTAAATAATATATAAGTAAACTTTGGTTACTGATCAGAACTATATATGAGGCATGGTGAA
Organism: Regulus satrapa; assembly: GCA_013396955.1. Lineage (NCBI taxonomy): Eukaryota > Metazoa > Chordata > Aves > Passeriformes > Regulidae > Regulus > Regulus satrapa. Next base: position 96,041 of record VWZN01000680.1, on the reverse strand, counting down.
GCTTACTGTTTTCTCATGTTTCTGAAGCAGTTATCAAAGCAGTCAGTTAGAGTCCTAGTTTTCTTTCAAGGATTTTTAAACATATTAAAGAGCAGATAAAAGGAACTGCTCAATTAAGAGTGTAGTAGTTTTTAATGTTGGAACCTTAGAACATATTAGAACATCCTGTCCCTAAAAGGGATAAAGACATCTGATTTCAGCTGGAGTTAAATGTTTCCTTTTGAGTTATGGATTTTAAGAGGTTTGGGCATGGTTTTAGGGATTTTTTTTTTTTCTAATTTTTATTTTCCGATTTTATGCATGGAATACAGATAAAAAGATTAGATTTCAAGGATGGAAACTATTTAGAACACTGATCTACCAGGAATTCTACATCATCTATTTATAAACTTTCATTTATCTCAGTGATATGTATCATAGAAGCAAAATGGTCTTTTTCTACCCATGGATCTGTGTAAGGACCATAAAGGTCATAGATAATATCCAGGTTATCACACGAGTCTCACCCTCAACTTTCTGGTTACAAAGTCAAACCAAACCATGAGCAGAGAGGGCAGTGGAGCCTGGTAAAGGATCTGCCATAGGTTTTTAATTTTTTAATTATTACATATTAAAGGCACTAAAATGGAAGTATTTGGAGTTTTTGGTTTTTTGTTGTTTTGGGTTTTTTTGGGTTTTTTTCTCTCTTGATTTAAAGGATGTAGAAAGGCATTTGGAAAAAAGTTAGTTTAAATCATTATGGGTTTATGGTCTCTTCCAACCCTGATGATTCTGTGATAAGATTCTTCTGAGATTTCTTCAAGATGAAAAGCTCCAGTTTTCCTCACAGGAGGGATGGTTCAGTCCCTCAGTCATCTTCATGTCTCTTCACTGAACTCTGCCCAGTATATCTATGGGGACTTTTTGCACTTATGAGCCCAGAACTGGACACTGTACTCCAGTTGTGGCCTCACCAGTGCTGAATAGGGTGAGGGACCATCTCCATTGACCTGTTGATAGTGGACTGTTTAATGCAGCCTATTAGAATGTTTGCCTTTGCCACAAGATCACATTATTTGCTTATGTTTAACTGGTGTCCACAACCACCAGGGACTATTTCTGTCAAGCTGCTTTCCAGCTGTTCATCCCCCAGAATGTGGAGTTGTTCCCTCCCAGGTGCAGGACATGGCACTTCCCTTTGTTGAGAAACCTTAATAATTTTTCTGTTAGCCTATTTCTCTGGCCTATCAAAGTCTCTTTGTATGGTAACACAGCTGCCCACAACTACTGCATACATTCACTCTGGCACAAACAGGCAGTTTCTCTTTGTATGATACAAACCCACCATTTGTTAACTGCTGTGAGGAAATGCTATATACCAAAATTTCTAGCCAAAAAATGGAACAAGAAGATAAGTAGGAATCTAGTTCATCAAAGAAAGCTTCTTTTTCACATCAGTAAATCACATTTTCTCTGAACTCCTATTATCAATCAAGAAAAGCAGCAATGTTTCATGGTAAGACAATTTAGTAAGAATTTATGAATGTTGGGAAGTGGCAAATTAGAGTAGATACTATCTTGTTTGGCCTGACTAGTTATACTGCCAGCTGAATATGACTATATTAATTATGGGGTTTTTTAGGTTTTTTTTTTATCATAGTTTTTCATGCCTTTACAGAGCATAAACTGTAGTAATGGATTAAATGCAGCCTTGAAACCATGACTGCACAGGGTCTCATCTTGCCTCTTAACATAAGAAGCATGTTATCAACTCAATGAAAAGACCTTAACTCAATGAAAATGCCTCCCTTAACGTGGGAGGTTAATTTGGAATTTATGATTGACTTCTTATGTTGATGCCCATATTCTCAATTCTGAAGTGTGTAATTTGGAATAAAGACCCTTATTTTAAAGTAAGAGGGTGTGATTCATTTCATTTCACTTCAGACATCTACAGCTGAGATGTTTATAATCAAACGAGTCATCTTAACAGTCAAATAGGAAGATAGAGACGCCCAGCAGATGTGATTTATATGCCCTAACTTAGATTTCCACCTTTAGAATAAGATGAATCATATACCAGAAATCAAATTGATTATTAAAGGAAGTCTAAATAAATGATTCCATGCGAATATCTAAAGTTCTGCAGGGTTAACCTGTTCAGGAGGTCAAAGCAGTTAATTTGCAGTCACTGTTTTCTATTGTAACTCAGCCTGAATTAATTTTCCAAGTATATCAGACTTAAATGAATCAGCGCCAGGTGCTATATTATTGCTTCCACTTTCTATTACCTTGGTTTCTCAAAAAATTTTACATGTAAGTGCTGACCAATCCTAATCCTACCAAAAATCTGATAAGATCTTTATTTTTCGTGGTAACAATTGCAAAATTTCACATACTGCATGAAGTCTTCTGCTTGAAAATCAGTTCAAACCATGCTTATCTCTCACAAAGAACACAGCCTCCAGTGAGCAGGTTTTCCTGAGTAAAGAGTTCATACTATTTTTCAGCCTAGACAAAAACTGGTCATTTTCCATAAAACTTTTACAAAATTTATATTCACAGAAATCATTCTCTGTTGTGCAACCTTAGTTCCTCATTTTCCATTACAGTTTATCTCACAGCTTGTCCCACTGATACTATATGGAATTCTAAAGGTGATAATATCTAACTGTACCTCATGCTTGATTTTTTTAGTGTAAGTACAATTTGCAGTGTTTTACTGAGTAGTGGAAAAGAAGCTTATCATAGAGTTCCTTACACACAGATGTCCAAAACCTGTTTTGCACACTGAAAGCCTGTGATGAAAAGGAAAATACAAAGTCCAGACCATTGAACAGTCTATTGCAGGTAATTCAGCAAAGCAGATACTTGCATCGAGGAGAGGACATTTCAGGCATCAACTGGAACCCATGCAAGCATAGTTTTGCAGGTTACCAGGGAGATGGCTGAACAGAGTCCACATCCAGTGTGGCTTGCCTTGGGGTCATGAGGGGAACTCCTCCAGTCTGACTCTTGGCAGGATTGCATTTCAGAAGCAAGATTTTTATATTGGGTGGTACTTGCAGGAGAGATTACTATTCAAAACGAATTGCTAATAAACTCTCCATCTTTGCTTGGTTTCTTGTGGAACAAAAAGAAGCCACAAACGTAGCTGTAAGATATTGCTATAGGGATCATAGCCTAACAGATTAGAGGGTTATTCCCTTGCTGATGGAGCCTCCCAATTTCTGAACACTAAATTTGATAATATCAACTTGATATATCTCAATTTCTGAAGAAGCCTGCAACAAAAAAATGCCTTTATCCCCAAATCCCTTTCTGTCAGACTGAGGTTTCACTGATGAAATATAAGTTAAATCAGACAAGCCTTGGTGATGTTCCATTCTGTGCCCTGTTGGCAAGCAAATTTGTAATTTAAAGGAGAAAGCACCAAGCAGAATTTTTACATATCTCCAAAGTCAGTGTACAAAAAAAAGGCAATTCTTAGCTCATTATATACTTGTGTTCTCTCTCCTGAAAACAACAAAATTATCACACATTTACTTACAAAAAATGAATAGCAAATAGATTTTAACTCCATAGCTTAATTCTTCTATTGAATTCTTTGAAAGCATTTTCAAAAGACTGTCATTCAAGCTTTTGAATATTTTAAGTTAAACCATTCCTAGACTCTTCTTGGCTGGTTTTCTGCTAAAGCAATAGCTACATATAACTGCATATAATGTAACTACACTGAAAAAGAGAGGTATGGTTTAAAAGGGGCTAAACACTTGAAATACTGAGTTCTTTTAAATTTAGCGGTAGAGCTAAAATATCAGCAAAATTTTCATTAAGATTGAGCAATTGTAACTTCCCTCACATTCACAGAGAATGTTGCTCATCCCTTGTCTTCTGCTCTACAGGACTGAGGATATCAACCCTGGTAAAGTAAGGTTATAGGGTCTACTTGAATCAGACATGAAAAATCACTCTATGTACATAGTACAGAAATATTTTTAGTCTTTTAAATAGAAAGTAAATCCTGATATTTGATATTTTTATTAACAAAGATGGGATGAGATTGATAGTGCTTCAGTTTTTTAAAATTACTTTTTCTATGGTACTGTCCAGATTTGGTCTACAAATTTCAGTCAAGATCTTGTTAATTATAGTGATGGAATTGTCATCTGAGACTGATTAAAAAAAAAA
>VWZN01000680.1:66747-84626 GCA_013396955.1 Regulus satrapa | reverse complement strand
TTTTTTTTCTTTTTTTTTTAATACTATCATTAGTATCCTGAATGAAAATGCAATCTGCTTACTGGTTTGCTTAGTTTTTATTTGGCAATCACATTTTAGAAAAATTATACAAGCCCTTGTCATTCCTGCAGGAAGGAAAGGAGACCTGGAATATTTAATGCATTTTTTTTTCCTTATGCTTTATGTTATAGACCCTTCAAATCACTCAATTTTCTAAGTTTCAGAATTAGTACATGCTAATCACACACTCACCCAATGTGCAGTGAATCTGGATTTGCAAAAGAATGATCATGCCTTGTTTCACTGTTTATTTCACAAGAGAATTCTTCCCTAGAAAAACATTTTGATTTTATCAGATTTTTATTTTTGAGTAGCAACCAATAGGCTTTGAAGCAACTATTCAGTAGCATGTTTCCTCAGTGCATTTGGATATGAACAAGATTTGTCTGAGCTTCTTCTTTTAGTTGAAAACTCAAATTCCCTGTAACATAAGATACTGGAGTTATTGCAAGTGATTTTTTCAATGGCTTTGATTCCCAAAGGTACAGTAAATAGTGAAGAAATTGGCCAACATAGTTTTGTTTCCAGAGTAGCAAGTTGTGAAAGGACAAAACGTTCACAACTGATTACCATTTGAATCAAGTCAATAAAAAAATCTTTCTGTAACACAACCATGAACAGAAGTTATAAATTGAAACATTTCTATTTAGCATCCTAAGGTTAAAAATTATTTAGTAAAGTGTAATGATTAAAGTACAAGAATTCAAGAACATTTAATACTACTGTTCTCAAAAGGGCATGTTTTAGAAATCTTGATCATACTGCAATCTGCTCAAAGCTGTTAAAGTATGGATAATTTCGTTCAATTTTCCAGTAGGTTTCTGCCTTGAATAAGTAAATAGTGGGTAATGGTTTGTGTCAAAGTCCTTGTAACACTCCATTAAACATAAAGCATGACAATCTGATCAGATGTCTCTTTTATAGTCAGAAACTGACTTGTGACTTTGGGAGTTACTCAGCTGCATCAGGTCACATCAGAAGTCTAGTCTTTTCATCTTCTAAAAATCCCTTATGGCTTTACATCTGACAAATTTTGAATCATAGCATCATGACCTCACTTTTAAAACTGCATTTGATATAGTCCAAGCACTGTTACTGAATGGAAAGTAGAACACTCTTCTGCTGGAGACTATATAAAAGGAAACCCTCTTTTTTTTTTTTTCTTTTTCTTTTTTTTTCTTTTTTATGCTTTTTATTAAATCATATCCTTAAGCTTCAAGTGTTTAGCTTACATGAAAAGAAATTAGAGTCAAGCTTAAAATATGCACAAAACCAAGGGAATTCAGAGTTAGAAGAAAACCATTTGTCCATTCAAACATTAGCATTTCGTGAAGAAAAATATAAAACCAAACAATCACTCATTTAAATAGGGATTCCAGACAAATATAGCATTAAAGATCCTCTGTGTTGTGTGTAGATATCAGTAGACTCTGTCTATGTAAAGTCTTTGTGACATACGAAGTAACATAAGAAATCTAAAACATTGTGATTCCCTAATGAAACAGTCATCTTTCAGAAACTATTTGCCCATTTCTCTCATTCCTGCAGGGTACACTCACTTGTCAGAAATTCAGAGAAAAGGGAAGGTTGTGACATGGTAAGTAAGGGAAAGAGTAAAGATTCAAAGGATAGAACATCAAGGGAAGGTGGAGCAAAAAAACAGCTTGTTCCCAATGTTCACCAGAGTGGGAGATCAATGGAACCTCTTAAAAGGACCAGTCTCAGTGAATTGAGAAGAGAACCATTGAGCACAATAAAACAGACACTTCATGCTTTCCAAATTACTTCCCAAAGCCAAATGTGTGGTTTGCACCTTTGGCATATTGCAGTTTTACAGTTTTTAGCTAAACCTTAGCTTTTTCCCTGCCACAGGGAGAGACTTAAATCATGCCTCCTTCCTGGCTAATATTACAGAAGATATGGTCTATCATTCCTGGAACACTGAAATTGTGAAAACAATTTGATGATATAAACACTGATTCTACAAAATCACTAACATTTTAGATGTCAAATTTTACACAATAACATATGGCTGATCTATGTCAGCTCACCTAATAAAGCAGGCCACCTCTCGCTCAAAGCCATTATTTCTCATAGTCTTGGAAAAGTGCTGTTACAAAAGCAAAAAAATTAATTATAAGAAAAAGACGTGATGTCTATCTATTAGCATTATCTTAGAGTGAACTAGATGAAAGTTTTTCCAGAAAGAAAGATCCTAATTTTGTTTTATACAGAAGTTTTTGAATGGACTTGCAATGAAAACCCAATTCCTTTCCTACCATTCCCTAAATTGACAATTAATTCTTTGGGCAACATTCTCAGAAGTTTTGTTCTTGAACTATAATTCTAGTGTCATCACCGCTACTTTTCTGCAATAGCAAGTAAAGATTATATTTCAACATTGTGTTTAATTTGAAACCGTAACTTACAAGGTTAACTTGCATAGGTCCATCATATTCTGTCTTTTTCCATTAAGCCTGTCTTTCTGGAACACCCAGGTACGAGAAGGAGAGTGTTTTTTTTAAACACTCTACTTTTTTTAGGAAAGTTCTTTGCCTCTGCTTCATGCAGCAGAGTTGGGTAAAAGTGTTAATTTTCTTCTTAGTAGTTGGTATAAGCCAGTGTTTTGNAGGGGTGGGGGAGAGGAGGGGAGGGGAGGGCAGTGTGTGTCTGTGCATCTTCTCTCCTCCCCCCAGAGAGACAGAGTGATGGTTTTCGTCTTCCCAAGTCACCATTACATGTGATGGGGCTCTGCTCTGCGAGGGATGATTGCACAGCTGCCTTCCCTACACAAGCAGTGAGTTAATTTTTTGGTTTGCTTTGCTTGCAGGTGTGGCTTTAGCTTTCTTCATTAAATTGCCTGAATCTCAACCCATGAATTCTCTACCTTTTTGCTTTCTGATTTTCCTTTTTCCTCGTTCCACTGGCAGGGGAGTGAGTGAGCAACTGCCTGGGGCTTGGTTGATGGCTGGGCTTAAACCATGACAACGATACAAAGCAGAGTATTGGTATAGAAAATAACACATTTTAATCAATTAGAAGGAAGAATAATAACTTCCAGTTAATTCAAATCAGCTTCTTAAATCCCTTCTATAGAATGAGAACCATTAGTAATATTAAACTTTGCAAGGGAAAACACTATCTCATTTCTTGGTGGAATGGGAAAATGTAGTTAAAGTACAGTTTATGCTCCTGACTTAAAGCCTCTGATATGAACTAAAAAATTAAAGGAAGTTTAATCTAAATTAGACCCTTTTAAAATATCCACAAAATAGTAACCTATTGTTCTCAGGGGATTTAAAACTCTTATGCTTAATATCCAATAGATTGGCAAAGGCAAACCCTAGACCAAATATTTGGTGTAACTTGAGTTTTGTCCATTATTCTTTCTTCTTGCTAGCTGAAAAAAGAATCTTGAAGTAATTGTACCCTGGAGAAAAACAGTTTCTTACAAAGCACAAAGCCAGGTGCAGGAGAGCTTTTATTACAAACAAACATACTTAAAGTGAGTTCTGTGACCTGTTTAGGACCATTTAGGATTTAACTACTTGTAAAATAGATACCAAAACAGTGAGATATCTATGGTGTTTAATATTCAATTAATCGTTCTAATGACAATCAAAGAAAGGAATTTTATATAAATCTCAACAGGATTTTTTGTTAGTAAAGTCATTAAGGAAATATAGAGAAAGAAAATTTTTAAAAGGAAAATAACATTTTTCATTACAGAAATAAAATATTTATGAATCTTTTGAGACAAACATTTTAATATTAAATAGCACAATTTACTCTTGGGCAATGTTTTTTTATTAACATCATACTGTGAGGGGAGTTGTCTTAGAAAGTTTATTTATATTTTGTTTAACAAAATAAGAAATATAGATAATTTTCAGAAAATGTATTTAATTAAATCATTATAAATGCAAACAGGACTGATTTGAAAAGGGAAATTCTCAACACTTCAGGGATTTAATATTGATTTCATACAAAAAAAGAGTCTTTGACCCCTCTCCAGAAGTGAACATGATAGCTGTCCCATTGCGTAGTCCTCTTTATGTTCCACAAGGCTTCCCTTGCACAGAAGATAATTTCATCCTTTATACCTTGAAATCAAGAACAAGCTCTGTGAACCATGCACCCATCTCCATGACCTTCAGTCATCATAGTAAGATGGTCAGAAGAAAAAATGTGTTAGTAAACAGCAACTCAAAAAAAGTCTCAGTGAAAAAGTCATAGAAAAATAACAACTAAGTTTCATTCTCGACAATTTTTCTTCGCAGATATTTTCTTTGTAATATTTTGTTAATATTGTCAAATTTTAGACTGTTCCTATAAGCCTACATTCTTTTCCTATGACTGTGGCCAAGTTCAGTGTTCTCCATTTTCTACTCTATGTTTAAATGTATTCACTACAGGGCATAATTACATTTGGGTTTAATAGAACTCTGGTGTTGACTGCAGGTGGCAAGGTTTTGGTAGTGGGGGCTGAGAGGTGACTTCTGTAAGTCAGTCAGACAGAACCAGCTTAGCCAGCTTCCAGATGGACCTACTACTGGTTAAAGCTTAGCCCATTATAATGTATTTACAAAAGGGTAAAAAATGTGGTGTGGCAGCTGTTAGAAGAGTGAGAAATATGTGGCAGAAACAGCCCTGCAGACACCAAGGTCAGTGTAAAAGAAGGGGGAGGAGTTACCCCCCGGGGCCAGAGCAGAAATTCTCCTGCAGCATGTGAGCAGGACCATGGTGAGTCAGGCTGTGCGCCTGCAGCCCATGGAGGACCACAGTGCAGCAGAGATCCACCTGTGGCCTGTGGAGGAAGCTGCAGTGAAGCAGGTGGGGATGATTTGAAGCTGAAGGTTGCGAAGATACAACGTTGGAGCTGACTCCTTTCAGGTACTAGGGGCCATGGAGAAAAGTCCACATAGGAGCAGGTCTTCTGGCATTACCTGTGAGCTTTTCGAAGGAGTCCATTCCTGAAGAACTGTACCCTGTTCGAAGGACCCATGCTGGAGAGCTGTGTTAAGGACTGTATCCCATGGGAGTGACTCCATGCTGAAACGGGGGAACAGCATGAGGAGGACCACTAGAAATGAGGTGCAATGAATTGACCACAACTCCCTTTCCCCATTGCCCTCTGTTACTTGAGGGGAAGAGAGAACTGAAGGTAGGAATGAAGATGAACCTGGGGAGAAGAATGGAGTGTAACAAGAGGCTTTATTTTTGTTATTATTTCTAGCTATTCACCTTTGTTATTACGGGCAAAAAAAGGAATATTTCTCAAAGTCAAACCTGTTTTTCTGTGACAGGAACTAATGAGTGGTCTTCCTGTTGTTATCTTAGCCCCTGAGCAAACTCGTAGCATTTTCGTCTCCTGTATTGTGGATGAGAAGACCTAAATTAAATGGGCATCAAGTAGCCAGCCAAAGTTCCCACAACCCAGTCCTGTGTTGTACCCAGTGTTGACAAACCAGACCCAGTACAACTGTATGAATAAAATACAAGCAATTTCTGTTAGTTGGATATATGAAGTTCGTATATCCAGTTGATAACTGGAAGGATGAGCAATTTCTGGTAACAGCAGATTTTCAAATAGGTGATAAATGGAATAGTCTTAACAAAGAACTTACACCAAAGAGAACTGTGCCCTTTATAAAAGCTAGATACATCCCATTGTGAATCAGAACAGTTATGGGAGGTCATTCTGTACACAAGACTGTCCTTCTTTGAAATGTTGATGAAGCACCTTCATGGACAAGAAAATTAAATTCTAGTGACTTTGGCTCATCATCAGATTAAGAAAAAATTAGTTATTTTAGGAACTGCAGCAAAAGGTATTTGAGAATCACTCACCAGGCCAGGACAGACAGTGTAGTGACCAGAAATAAAGAAGATCAAGGACATAGAAGCAGCATGGACACAGCAGACATTTTCTCAAAGCCTGCTTCTGAAAGCTCTGGGCTGCTTGTGAGCTTGAAGTGCAAAGTCTGCAAAGTCTGGAAAGTGATCAGATCCATCCTCTTTATTTATTTTTTTTTTCTTTTCTCTAAGGCATTTTACCTGTGGAATGAAAAGGAAGGGACGACTTGGGTCAGGATGATCAAGTAAAGATCTATCATTTGTGTGCATGAACACAAAGACGCAGTCCCTCAAACCCAATAGGGATCATCAGCAGGTGAAACAGTAAAGTGAGGTAAAAAAGTCCTGATCAGCACACAGAGCCCCAGCAAAACTCCTTTGGAACAGGCAAAAAGTAGGATTTTTCCCTGTGATGTAATAACCAGCTGAGTTATGTTCACATAGGACACATTTCCACACTTTATTATCTACTGCTCTCCAAGGCTGAACTGCATTATTTTAAGAAATACCTTTCTAGTATATTCACTTGCAGGATTAGAGCATATATATTCTATCCCTTATACTTATTTTGAGGAAAAAGAATCAACACTTCTAGAATCATATCTCAGTTTAACACTTTAACTAAAAATTCACAGAACTCACTAAAGCATTGTGTTTATAAGTACCTAGACTTCAACAAGTTACTAAATCTGGATGACTGACAAGGGTTTTTTAGCCATTTTTTCTGTCTTTCTATTGAAGAGAAAAAATTCTGATCTCCAAGATTCAATTTTCAATTCAGCATTGCTCTTTAATACATGTAAGACTGGCTCTGGCCTACTTTGCTAATAAACTTCTTCAACTGTCTTCAAATAAAGAAACAGAAGAAGTCATATTAAAGTGATCTGAAATGATAGAATTCTAGAAAGGCATAACATGCACTCCAAAGCCAGTATATGAGCACCTCAAAATTTCTGGCAAAAAGCCAAAAATATGTGTGTACCTTAGTCCCTCATCCAGCAGAAAGTGTTATCAGTTGAGTATTCCATCATTTGTTTAATGTATCATCACATTTCCCTTCAATAATTGTTGACTGAGATTTATCTTGCATAGTAATTTGGTCTTTAGTTAGGATTACTGTTTATTTCAATATTTATTTAATTTAGAATAATAACCAATAGAACAAAAACTGTTGCATGAGACTATGTCCCTATGCCAGTAGCATTCAAAATTGTCTAGTAAATTAAAATAACCAACAAGAGCTGTCAAGCTCCATAGTGTCATTTCAAATTAATCTCTGTAAGAAAAGTCAGGCTTTATATTATTAACAACAATAGCTGTAATACATGTTTTTTTCCGTAGCAAAATGCAAAAGTGACAGCACATGATCTCAACTGCCAATTAATACCAACAGCAGAAAACATCTTTTGAGAAAAAGATGAAACAGCTTTTATTGCTTATTTGTGGTACACTGTAAGAGCAATAGAGTAGCTAATGTACATGCCCATTTTATTGTCTAAGACACAAATGTCTGTTCAGTAGCAGGAAGTCCTTGCCCAGCTGATAAGAAAGGAGAACTACTCAACACTATCCAANAAAAAAAAAAAGAGTTAAAATTGGGTTATTATTCAACCTGCTTTAGTTTTGAAAAGACTATTTTGTTTTTAACCCTGAGAGAAATTATTCCAAGCAAGTTTGAGAATGATTAACCTTTTCTAAATTTTAATGATTAATGGTCTATTTAAAAGTTTATTATTAGAACAGAGGATAGTTATTTTATTAGCCCTGTCTGAAACACCTATTTCTGACCTATTTAAAAAATGTTATACATACATATACAAAAAACAATTATAATTTAAAATAATTTTTATTAATCCTCTGGAAAAAAAATGGAACCATTCTGTAGAGCTAATAAAGTCAGAATAATGATAAGTATATATTAACAGGCTTTTAGGTTTGGGATACATTTCATTTAATGAAATTGCCACTGTGATTGTCAGTAGTAAATGAATTATAAATAAAATATATATTCCCTATGTGAGCTGGTGGTTGGAATACAGCTCCAGGGATCAGACTAAATTAATTTGATACTGTTATTTCAATGTAAAGCAATAATCTACAGTGGAAGATCACCACACACAAAGTGTGAAAAATCTTTCCTATGCCCTAAAGAATGCCAGCAATCAGAAAGACAAGGGGCAGATTTATTTACTGTCTTCAGCAAAGTCAGAGAAATACCTGAAGTAATATATATTAGATCTCAAAACATTTTATGGGCTGAAGGGTATTTAATGTGGGATTATGGGTGTAAATCACACATGGAATTGTGGTGGAATTAATGAAGTAGAGCAATTGCTTTACTCAGTTATAACTTATAGTATTCTTCATTTTACAGTTTATACTGATTTAGAATCCAGAGACAGTGTCAGGATGGAAGAAAGTTACTGTACGGGATTGCTTCTGAATGCTAAAGTGCCTGTTTTATGTTGAACTTTACACAGCGTGTATTCATTGGGGTTTTGGAAAGAGTGTGTCACACAGAAGAAAAGATAAAATACAAGGTTTCAGTTTTTCTTTTTGTAGTTGAGCAGGTGATAAAACATATGGTTCCTCTTATTTGCAGAATTTTATCATTACAATTTTTATAATGGTCTGTAATCTAATCAGAGTAAGCAGAGCAAATGTCAAATAATCACTTTGTTCCCCACCTATACGCCTACTTTGAAAATATTACTTGCCTTTGGAATAATAGCTGCAGCTACATGCACAGCTAGTAGCTCTTGGGTAACTAAGGAACATTGAAGAGAGTTTAAACATAATTTCCAAGGGGCTATATCATGCTAATAGCCACAAGGTTATTCATTTTGACTGAGTAATATGAGACTCTGTGGTAAGAGAGATTGAATCATGAGGGGCTTCTAAGATTGATATTGTCACATCATCCTTGGATCACCTACCCATCCTCTTGTTCGAGAACAAAAGAATGGGAGCCTCTGGGGAAGCACTGCTACCTACTGCCCCGGTTTACTTCTACGCTTTCCTTTTTTCTCAGTTACCAGTGCTAAAGGTCAAAGTGACAGTTTTAAGGGCCTATGGTATACTGAAAAGACTCTTCTTGTTTTGTTTTTTGGATTTATTTTAGTAGAACTTCAGTGAAGTCTCCTGACTCCCTCAGAATCTTTAAAAGAGCAGTTCATATAACCCAAAACCACTGAAAAGGAACAATAGATGCAAACACTATATTTAGTATGAAAAGTAGCATTCACACTATACTTCCTTCTCACTCTTTTTCAATACCAACCGAGGTGATTTTGAGGAGGAATGCTGGACAATAACCACATACATTGTGCCAGCTTTACCTTAGACAGATCTAAGATACACATTAAGTGGATCACAGGATTTGTACCATGTTTTTAAAGCATTCACCTCCATTACAGTGGCTTCATGGAATTTGGGGACTTTTCACTTTAATGATCACACCCATGAGTCAGTATGTTGTGCGATCCCAGCAACGAGAACAGTTCCATATAATTCAGGGATATTTTTGTTCATCTATTTCTACACAGTATTTTTACAAAACGCAAACAACTACGAGCTCCTCTATTAGCTTGCCAACATATTTGGAAGAATTTCCATGGTTGAAGCAATACCTAAGCTTTATGCCCTACTTAAGGTAAGAATAAAAGTAAGTTCTCAGCTTCAGATACTTCTTTTTTAGAAGACTGTATCAACCTGTATTCATATGGATACGTTTCTAGAGCAACAGGTGACTGTACAGAGCTCTTATTTGCACTGTAATACTGGGGGTGTGGAAACCAGGTGTAAAAGGACTTTTGTCCTGTGTAGGAACATATTAATGAAATTTGACCAGTAATAGTTGCAACATGAAATGTTCAGCTCCAGACTTGGTTTTAAAAAGGAGGGATCTATGAACAACTAAATGAAATAAGTGTTTGGTGGGGGAGCTAGAAGTAGTGACTTGTCGCTTCTTGTCAATAAAGCAGCAATGAGCCTCTGCGTCTGAGAGGCAATCTAAGATGACTGCAAGGAGATAACAGGAATGAAATATCTCAGCTCCCTTGCCTGTTATCATTGATCTGAGATTGCTTGCTAGAGCCTGAGTGAAACCTGTGCCTGACCTAACTGGCATTTAAACATGTACCTGCTCCCTGGCCGAACCCTGTGTCTTGCCCTTGCCTGTCCAACCCACACTCAGTTCATTCCAGGCTTCTTTCAGTGAAGCCATGTGTAACTTTACTGCCACCTCAGTTGTTTCACAGGGGCCTGAGGTGTCTCTCAGGCTCTTGTTACAGGAGAAGCTGTGTTTTACATTCCTCTGTAATTTGTCTCACACCTCACCCTCAGGTCATAAGACTAACATTGCTTCTTACAAGAGAGAAAAATTTTGTTTGACCGTACTCAAACTGTACACAGCAGTTTTCCCATCATGGCAAAACAGTTACAGATCACACAGAGGATTCTGCTGAAAACTTTTCTTTGTTCCTCCATTACCTAAACTAATCACAAAAAAAGTTTTGTAAAGCAAGTGCTTTCTTTCTATATTCAACCAAACACAAACAATATGCACAGAAGAGGGCCAAAATAGCAAGTTTGCACAAGATTTTTTTCTAAAGTCATACTTTGCTTGCAAATATATGTGGACTTCTCTTTGCCCAGTTGCACTCAGATATATGTAGCAACAAACACAAAATTCTGATGCACTGTCTAAGCACCTTCTCTTTGAGATTGGGGAACTGCATACTTTCTGGGGTCGTGACTTAAGCCAGACAACCTGGGTGAGCACATCACAGAAACCAAGGCATGCTATTTGACTCAGCTTCATTTTGCTTCTATCTCCCTCTTTAGAATTAATATTTAACTGTAAGGTGTCCCCTCAACCTGAAGTTCTGCCCCATGCCTCACTGCCCTAGAAAATAAATCACTAGCTTCATTATAGCAGATAAGACAGTATTATCTAAAATCTGTTCACCTACATATTTCTGAAGGGTTTTTGGTGGGAAAAAAAAAAAAAAAAAAACAACCAAAAAAACAACAAAACTGAAGTTTCTTCCTTGGTTTTATAATTGTTTCATTTTCTTTCATTTCCCCACAGAAATTTCTTTTGATTTAACTCCATGCTGCCTGCAGAATGGTAAGAAATAGATAAAATAATTAGCATTTTATATTTGTACAACACATTAGTGACAAATCCTTTTTCCACATCTTTTGCAACTTAGTGAAATAGCTGAACTATTTGGTTCCTATCCTAGAATTTTGCTTTCAAATTCTATTTTTGATAGAAATTTGTTGCACCTAAAAGTAAAATGTTTCTTGGAGTACTCTCTTATTAACTATTTGCATAATTTAATAGACATTAGCTTCAAAAAATCAGTTTCCCAGATCAAAGTTTCCTGTTCCATCCTGTGCCCTTATTGCCCCAAACCATCCTTTCAATAAGCCTATGGTTTTTTGCATCTGATTGTAACTTGATGTCTCCAGCTAAAATAAAGCCACAAAATTTCTTGGCTCTTTCCTGATGTCTTCATTCTTACACATGGATTTTCTTTCAAGGTCATATGTGTGATGATACTCTTTTCAAATGCAAAAATGTTTGTATGTTAAGTGCCTGTACTGCTTCTTTTGACTCTGTTTCCCCAAATTCAAGTACATCACATTGCACAACACTCTCATCCCTAGTTTCTCACTAATGACATACAGTAGGTTATCTTTCATGGTCACAGAGCACTTAATCCAAGCTGACCAATGTACCTGTTGCTTGCCTTGTGGAAATGGGTGGAGGTCCTGAATTGTCAGCTTACAGGCACCGGGATCATGACCAGAGGAAAATTACTTTCATTTTTGTCTGTAACAGAGGGAGAGGATGTTAACCTTCCCTCCCTTTGTGTTTTCCTGTACCTTGTGTATTTTCACTGATACTCTCAGCTGCATTCCTACAGCCAGCTGTCTGTGTTTTTAGTGAGGATAGGAACTGTTTTCTGGCTCATGTTATATTATAACTTCCAAGCAAAATATCAAAAGGTATGTCCTTTGATATCTTCATTGACAGTATTCCGGACCTTAACTGGGTGTGTGCAGAAATATGCTCTTCAGACAGCAGATATGGCTTCATGTTTGAAACTTTCATCTGCATTTGATACCCTACCAACATCTGACATTTTACTTGCCAATATGAGATCATACCAAAATTCAGAAGCCATGGTACCATGATTCTCTTAAATGTCTCAGTCCCATGCACCCTTGTGACAAGGTGTTCTGAAAATACCAACATGAAACACTAGAATAAGCAGTAACTTTTAGATGTTTGATGAGAACCTATTGAAAAAACATAGAGCTCAGAGGAATAAGTAGTGTATCTTTCTGGCAGATTTATCACATTGTTAACTGCATTAATTAGAAAGCCAAGAGCTATTCTGGCTGGAAGCACAGTGGGTCACTTGTCTGGTCCTCACAACACTTCTAAACATCAGTTGACAAATTCACAACACTTCTAAACATAAGTTGGCAAATTCTTCCCAGCTAAAACTTCATGTGACTATTTTGGTGAGTGTCCTTCCCTTCATCTCCTTGCATGGACTACTTGAGCAATTCACAAATTTTTACTGACATGGCCCTAATCTGTTCTCTTTCCCTGGGAACTTATGAACCCTCTTTTCAGACTAAATCAATATCCTGCTGCTTTTTAACACACTCTTTTCTAGGGCTTTCTGAGGTGAGCTTAACAAAGATGAAGAGGCACATATTTTATGTTAGCTCATTTCTAAGTGCTTAATTGTCATAGAATAACCCATAAAATCTCAATCCATCAGTTTCAATCCTTTTGTCATGTCATATTTTCAACTCAAAGTTACTTAGGCATGTGAAGGTCTGGTACTAGTCCAATCATCTTAACTGCTCTGAACATGCAGCTTTAATCTTGTTCCCATATAAATTCAAAATACATGAATGAGATTTCCTTGTATCAGAGACTGATTCTGAGTGCAGTCAATGTCTTCTGAGCATGCTTAATGCTAAAACTAGATTTTAAAATCTGTGGGGGAAAAAATGTAAAATTCATTCCTTTCCAAGTAAACATATTTCTTGTGTTAAAACTCTGTAGTCAAAGCACCCTCACAGGAAACAGAAGTGAGTTTACAGTCTAGTTTCACCTCTTACATTCAGTGATCCAGGCTATGCATATAAGGTTAGTCTGAGACCAGGTCAAACAACTCCTATAATAGCCATACAACTGGTGATTCAGGCTTGCAGAATTCAAAAGGATCAGATAGACAGAAGACGTGAACCAGATTGAGCAACCTGTGAAAAGGATATTCACAAGAAGTTAGTGGAGGAAGAAAAGATGAATAGATGTGCATGGGATCTAATTCCAAAGACAGAGCATGCTGAAGCAAAAACATTTCAGGTAAAATACATTCAGAATCCTCCATTCCTTCAGTTCTGCCAATGTAGCATTGTATAGTATTTATACAGGATTTACTGTAGCCCACTTGACATTCATTCTTGTAACTTCATGTTTCTTGACTATAGGACATTCTGTTTGTTCTGTCTCTTCTTTGTTTGGTTGAAAAGATCTTCCTTTTAGTTCTGCTCTCTGTAATTTGTATTTTAATGACTTTCAAACTCATCAAAATACATTTTTTGGGAGATATTTTTGAAATCAATAAAATTATTCTGATATTCTTTGTGGCCACTTCAGTTTTTTACATGTTCATAATATATATACCATATAAAGAGTTGACAAGACATCTAAAGAAGCAGTGAATGGGGTCCACATATAAGTCCTGACATTTCCTCAAACTACTCCACTCCAGTGAAGAATGGATATAAACTGGGCAAGGGTGTATCAATTGCACTACTGATGTCTTCTTTCTAATGCCCTCCTACTATCTCAGTCCCTCCCCTGGACACATGAAGAATCCTGACATGGAGTAAAGTCAGAATTACTCAGGAGTCAGGACTTAATTGTCTTGTAAAGGAATAACTTGACTAATTTCTCTTCAATAATTGGTGTGAGAGAATCAAGTTTACCCTGCTTTTAAAAATATGACATATAGTTCTATACCTTATCACCTTAATAAAGCCCAAGGGTATGAATCCCTTAATCAACAATTTTTAGGTTCAGACACAGTCTTTATATCTTTATAAACTGGGTAATTTTATAAATATGTTTATAATAATTTCTATTCCATTATCTGTTTCTCTACTTCTCCTTTCCCAAGCAACCTGACAACCTTTCCCCTGACTTTTTCTTTAGCTGACATTATTTTCAGTATTGTTGTAAGTCATTGTAAAATGTCACTATCAGAATCCTGCAACTATCACCAACAGTCATAGGTATAGTCAGACATATTTTAAACACCTTGATGTATTGATCTAAGTTGGTGAATCTGCTTTCTTTGTCACTGTCAAAGGTGAAATCCTGCCATTTGAAGAGGTATCTACAGGAAACGGGTCGATGACAAATAACAAATCAGGTTAAAAGCAGAAAAGAAAAAAAAAAAAACAAAAAAGAAAACCATATGGATAAAACTATATCAAAATCTGAACCAGTTGTCAGCTGCATAGAAAAGGCTGGGAGAAGACCAAATCCAAGACTTTCTGTAGAAGTCATGACACCCTTCATGCCTGTGACATCACTGTTTCAACATTGGTCAAGAAAGGTTTAAAGTTATAAATCTTCCCTGAAAAGAGAAAGAAGGAAAAAAAAATAACCAAAGGAGATAGCTACAGCAGCTCTGAAAGATACCTTATTCCCCCAAATCATTAAAAATGTCAACTTCCCACTCTCCTCCTCTGTTTATATAATTCACTTATCAGAGTTACATGTCAAAATACTGCAGTACACAGTTTTCTTTGTAGCATCTCCAGATCAAACAGAAAAGGGATGTAATTCTTTAAACTGTGTAAAAGTGAAGCAAATTAGACAGATATTAAAAAATAATGAGAGTCTATCCCGATACTTTTTATTTCCTATGAAGTTTTAAAATTTATTGGGGAAACAGGGAGCTGTCTCCTGCAGTAAAAAAATAATGTCAAGCATAAAGAAAAATTTTTAAAAGGGTAGGGGAAGGCAGGGAGGAAGAAGAGGGAAAGGAAAGGAAAGGAAAGGAAAGGAAAGGAAAGGAAAGGAAAGGAAAGACTTTGCAATATGAATAATAAAGAAATCTATCTGCTGCCCCTGTTTTTGGTATAGATATCATATTAGGCAGAGGAAGGAAAAGCTGTATGAATGTGTGAAAGTGTAGAACTGCAGGGAGGAAAGTCTAAGAAGAATCAAACAACCATCATTAATCTCCTGAAAGCACAACTTTCACATGCAGAAGCATAAAGACTTCCTGTGAATATTGAATTTTCTTATTTCATTATACAAAAAAGGGCTAAGACAGCATAAAGTGAACACAATTATATTATGCTGGATATTATCAGAAATTAATACAATACCAAAGAGATTTATGGCAGTGGTATAGCTTTTCAGTGGTTAAATAAAGACCTTTGTGCACAAAACTGGCTGTCAACTCTAGTAAGTGGAAACACATGTATTTTCATTCCACTGCATATAACAGAGGAATTTTATCCTGAAATTTAAAAAGCACACCCAATACATCAGCAATCAACCTGCATCTAGGGCTCCATGTAGATCTAGGGCAGGTGTGGAAGCTTATGTGGAATCATACGGGCATGTGAATACATCCCGTTTCAGCTGCAACTTAAAATTTTATGGAGTCACGTAAGTCAAGTGGCTCATGATGAACTCTTCACCATATTTCTCTGCATTCATGACTCACATTTCTGAATTCCACCTCCAATCTCTCTTACTTGCCTTCCTACCCCCACTCTCAGCCTCCCCAGCTTTTTTTTTCTATGGTGCAATGCAGAGTACAAGAAACAAAACTATGGAGAAGATCAATATAATATATTGAAAGGAAAACCATTGATGTTGATTTGCTCATTTGCTCCCCTCTGTAATAAGAGTGACTAATCTGTGGTAGAGTTCTCAGAAAGATCCCCCAAAAAAGGTTTCTGATGCAAGACACTAGATGGTGTCTTGTCTTTGTTGAAAAGAGACCTTTACTATTGGCAATGGGTGAGTGACATGTCTCCCAGTCATCCAATCTGTCATACTGTGTTTCACCACTTCCCATTCTTTATCCTGAAATCCTAAAGTAGAAGGAAGCCAGACAGACTCATTTCACTATTTGCTACTTCTTTTTTTCTTAAATTCTTGACAGAATTTGGAATATTAATTTTATTTCTAATTTTATTGCTGGGTGTGACTTTGGATTGGTTGTTGTGGCTTTGAGCGGTCAGGAGTGAAGGACTATTTAATCCACAGCATTATATTCCATGCTTAGTTTAGTTTAACTTTTTGTGTCTGTTCAGTCATAGCTCTTCTTAACCACTGGATGTATTTTCCTGCCTTTTTCTGCAATGGCTGCATCAAATCTATTCATTTCAGAAACAGTCTTCCTTTGATAGAAAACCTCTTAGATACAAGATGACAATCACTATCATTAAAATTTTCACAATCTAAAAGCTATAAATGTTCAAATAACAATTCCTCTAGCATGCAGCAGATAAAAACTGTGCTTTGATTTACTTCTTAGCACATTACTGGAATCATATCTTTGAAAGCTTTACAGCATGATTATTTCTCAGCAGCAGGGTATGCAGCGCCTAATTGAAACAATTAAGGTGACATCTAACAGCTTCAGTTGCATTTTGAGGATATCAGTTTGTATTAATATATTTCCATATGAAAAACATTAAAATGTACATAATTCTGTCACTCTTTGGATATTTGGATAACTATCATCTTAGAGAAAAATTTAAAATTCCTCTTCAGTAAGTCTGAATTTGGTTAGGGAAAAAGGACTCCCTGTGCCTATTTACTAGATAACCAGTACCACATCCTGCAAAAGAAACACATTTATCCAGGACATGAAATGCTGCCTCTTGGTTGTGTATCATTTCTGATAGTGGCTATCTGTTATAATGGAAAAAGCATCAGTGATGCATCAGGATCTATCTGGCAAGGCACTGCAAGGTTCTCAATCACTTGGTCTCTGCAAGGTGACAGATGTTGCAGTTCATACTTTTTTTCTACAGAAAATTCAATGCACTGAAAATGTCAAGTTATAGCAGCAGCAAGATCTCCATCTATTTATTCCAAACTGAATATAAGACAAAAGTCACAGCACAGAATTGACTGCCTCTGATGCATTAGATGTGTTTCTCTCATTCTGAAATTCTATCAGTGCCTCTATTTCTTTTTAAGTAATGCAGCAGCATTTCAATCAAGATCAGAATCACTGTGAAGGTCTCACAAACCTGTGCCAGTTGAGAAGTTTCCATTATGAATCAACTTTCATTGCCTCCCCGTTTGGCCACAGCCAGTGCAGAAAGCTTTCTCTGGCATGGTACAATGGGGTTACACCCAGCTCTCTTTGCTGTCCAGCCTGCTCTGTTCTCAGTGCCTGTCCCTCTTGCTCTCTGGGCATCAGAGATAAGTTAAGACATGTGCTCAGCAAAAGAGTGAGGCAAACAATGAGAGGGGAAAAAAAAAAAATTAGAGCCTGATGGTGGCTCAGAATAGGAAACACTGTTATTTAGATTATTCTGGTCAATGTTATCTGATTTCAAGCCATTTTAAGTTTTAGAGATAGCAACATAAGCAGAAGACAGGTTTCAATTTGCAGTGGTAAATATAGAAACAGGAGGCTAGGCAGGGAGGACTGCTGTTCAATATATCATGCTTGGTATATGCTGTGAATTTCCAGTTTTGCTCCAGTGACATCTCCCTGAAAAATGCACATTGAAAATGTGAAGCTTCTTTGTTTTTCCTTCAAGTTGTCCACTGCTACTTAGGGAAAGCTTTTTTGTTTCCTTTTCATTAACTGGCTGATATTGCTTTTCTGTTCTCTCAAAAAGTCATTATAACAATCTTTTGGAACAAGAGGTTTATCTGA
>VWZN01000680.1:37991-57306 GCA_013396955.1 Regulus satrapa | reverse complement strand
AAAAAAAAAAAAAGAGAGAGAGAGAAAAGCCCACAGGTCAAATTGAGCTGAGGCATCTGTAGAGGGACTGAACTTAGTACCAAGCTTTAAGTGAAGAGGGAATGGGAGACATCAACTTCATTGTGCTACAGAGCCTCCATTTCCTATAACTAACTGACTGTGATTAGAACTCATCCAGTATATAAGAAGGATATTTTTTTTTTGGTTTACTATCCGGGGTGTCACCACTATGAACTCAAGAGAGAAACACATTAAGGACAGCTATAAAACTTTTTAAATGTGTCATTAGAAAGCTGTGGAAAACTGAAAACAAATAGAACTTTGTCAGATAATAATCAGACTTCATGAGTTGTTAGTGAGTGACTCTAAGGAGTTAACAAAACTGTCAAGAAAAAAAGACTCTAATTCACAGCATGATCAGTATTTTAAGCTCCAGACAGCCTTGAAATATGTTCATACAAGTTTAAGCCATCAAGTTCCATTTCTGTTACACAGAACTTTTAAAGAGCTATTTCCACTTGATTCAACTGATTTACCTGATAAACAGTTCCTGATCTAGGACCAGCCACTGTTTCCTTCTGAAACCTGTGCCAGGGAACCCAAGGCCCTCAGCACCTATGTATTTTTATTCCTCTATGTTTCTTTTCTTTACATTCACATTTTTCTGTTAATTTCGGAATTACTACAGTTAGTTAATACAAACTAGAGCCATTAATGGCCAGCAGGCCACATAAAGCAAGTTCTTGCATGCCGCATAGCAGGTTAAATTGCCCTCTAACTCTGCAGGACAAGCCTGAATGGAGACTCCACAGGAGCACAATTGGAGTTAAGAGCTCTGAATGCTCTTCTATGGCAAATGGCAGTAGTCTGACCCTGCAGGACTCTCTCTCTTGCAGCAAAGTGTGATAAAACAAATGCCTCTCTGATTAGAGGAATTAGTGCTGCTTCATCTCTTACGCGTCTGTGTCTCAGTCCTCGGAGCCAAGTACTCTGCATCAGGTGCAGACACACTGTGGCTGGAGGCCAAGACCCTAAGAGGACTAGCAGACTTTTTCCCACCTGCCGTATATAGTTCAGAAGCTCCCAAGTTAACATGACAGCAGTTGCTTCCCAGCAGCATTGCTTCCCTCCAATTTAGAGGGTGTCTGTTATGTGAGGAGCCGCAGTGGCTGTGACCAGAAGATTCTGAGAAAAAGGAATGTTTCAGCTTGACACCCAGACAAGCTGTAATCTTCCATGTCCCCTGTTTCAAAGAAATGCTTCAAACACTGAGGAAGTTTTTATCACCAGGGAAATTCTAAGAAGCTGTGAACTCACCTGGAAACCTTTTCTTCAGTCAGGTCACCTAGAATTCTCTCTCCTCCACTAGTCACTTGTTTCACAAATTCTTTCAAATGTAATTGTCTCAGAGATTTTACCTTTCCACCAAATCAAATAGCAGGCCAGAGAGCCTAAAGAGCACTAGAGTTAAAAAGGCTTTTATTGGATGTGTCTAAGTAAATATGGTTCAAGTGGCTTCTGGAATGTGAGATTATTCTCTGGATTAAGTCATGGTAATTGCTCATCAGCAATCATCAATATTGATCAAGTCTCATAGCTATACTACTCATCAATTTTCACACCAAGTTAATATTCATTTTATGCTACACCTATGCATTTAAAAGCTCATATAAAGCCAAATATTGAAGCCAGGTGAGAATTCTAATTGTTATTTTTTATGTGATTAATTTATATGTCTTCACAATATGTGTTTTTAAATATCAAGTTATTCATGTACAGTATAGTGCAAACCATATTTAGTCTTTCTGTAAAACAAGATGATTCCAGCGAAGTTCCCTCCGCTTAAGACAAGAATTTCAAGTCTCCTGTCTTTGAAAATACTATATGCATTGCTAACCTCAAACCACAGAATTAATTTTTTGTTCAGAGATTTTATTCAGGCTTTCACTTTCCCCAAAAGCCACTTAGCACAGATAAGTGAATGCAGTTTTTCTTTTTGGGCTTTCCTCTACCCACAGTGCATGAGCCCCACCCCAGTGGTTCATGATCCCGGCCACAGCATCTTCCAATAGGTATGTGACTCACAGTCATATCGTAGCCTTGCATAGCAAGAGGAAAAATTCAGGAACTTATTACACTCAGAAGCCATCATCAATATCATACAAATGCCATGTCTCAAAATAAAAAACTGAGAAAAATGATAAAATTTTGACTCTTTGCTAGAAGAGCATACTTTATATCATGTTTCTTCTGCTTCTGTAAAATAAATTCAGCAAACACAAAGCATTTTTGACAAATATTGATGAGAAGCATCTCCCTGCTTAGGGTGCAACAAAGAACTACTGATCTTCCCTTGACTCTAAATCTTCAGGAAATATTATGCAACTTACCTATCATAGTTTAATTAAAATTTTTCTTCAAAGAGCATTAAACCAAAAAGTGAATTTAACAGCATATCTAAGGAACTGAAACTGTGAAGGTGAACAAAGGATTTTTAGAAAGCCTAATGAACAACTGGGAGTGAATAAAGAAAACTACAGAAATTGCTAATGTTCAATCTGGGACAGGGTGTGATATTTTAAATAAACAAAAGTGCCACAAAAGAATTCCTACCTGCATGCACTTCCAATAGCTGATTCTGCTGATACTTGCACGTTTTGTAAGTGTTGGCTTTCTGAATTCGCTGATAACACTGAGTTAAGAGTTTTGCACAGAAGGGTGAGATACAGGCATTTCCAGCTGTATCCGTCAGATGACAGATTTATGGAGATGTTGCATTTTATTGCAACCTCACATTTATGATTTGGCCGTACAATGTGCACAGAGATTATTGTCATCTAACAGGCTGGCAGCTTTTTCTTCTTGCCCTGCTAACAGGTGTGGATCCTGCTGGGAGATGCAAAGTGATGACTCACTGTAGCAGATGGGGCTCCTGAAATCTGTCCTGTTTGTACCAGACATACAAACCTCTCTGGAAGACAGACCTTGTGCTGAGCTCTTCTTAGGGAGGCACATCCCAGCTAGCTCTGTCTGTGGAGTCAAGACTGACCTAGAATGTCTCTTGTATTGCTAATAATGATGGAGAATAAAAAAAATCCACAAAAATTAAACACGGTCAAGATGTTTCAAATGAGGCTTGAAAGATTGTTTCTGTATTGCATTCTAGATGCATTTCTTTATGATTTTCTTCTCTCAGACATCATGAATATCAGGATTAGATGTACTTAGAAAACCAGTATAAATCCTCTCTCTTTGGTTTTGCTTGATGTGCTTGTTATTCAGAAAGTATTAGTTGCTGTTCGTTTTTCAACCCACTCTCTTTGTGTTACAACTGCAGGATGACTGGGTCTTGCAATAGCTTAATTTAACAATTTATTATTTCTCAGTAAGCCAGTGATACTAGAATAGCATGTTTCAAACATACTGCCCACAAGCCAGCTCCAATATTACATCCAACAGTGAAGTGCATTGTGATGATACACACATCTGAAATCAGACCTTGTGTAAAAAAGTTAGTTGCTCTCAACTAGCAACAATTCAGAGACAGTGGTAACAGCTAAACTGCTGTGGTACTTCCTCCCTGATATTAGTATTGTAACTAGATTTATGCTTTTCAAAAAAACTTTTGGCCCCTCTTTCAGAGGTCACAAGCTTTTCTGACAACATCTCTAAGCTGGCCATTCTAATCTCTCCCACTTCTACCAGTATTATTATATTTATTGCCTCCCTTCTTAAATAGATTCACTCTTTGTCCAAAATTATCCACTTCCATTTTTAAATAAAATTATTCAATTAAACATATGAAAACTTGAAATAGCTTAAAGGAATCAAAACTGCAGTAGAGGTAATTAAAAAGCATAAATTCTCAGTCACAGAAACAGATGTCACTGTCTTCATCCAGTAGCACTCTGATCTGAATGATTTTAACTTTGGTTTATTTTTTTTTTTTCTTTTTCTTGTGTGTTCCTTTTTCTTCTGTGGCTAATACTATTAATTACTGATTGCATACTGACCATCAGAAGCAGAGAGGAAAAAATATCAATCCTGAATTTGTCTTTGAGAAGCACTAGTGATATGTTAGGAACTTCACAAAAACATCCTAAACTGCATGGAAGACACTAAAAAAAAACTACCATGGGATCTAATTCAAGAGTCTTTGAAGTAGTTCAGCTTCTACATATATTCATCTCTAAGCTTAGTCATATGTCTTTGTGACTAGACTAGTTAAAAGTGTCTCATACAGCTTAGACGTTGTCCATACTTTACACTGGACTTTCTTATACCAGTAACAATGGGAGAGTCCTTACTAAGAGAGCATAACACCACTCATGAATAATTTAGGGGGAAAAATATAACTGATTACTTTATCCTAAGTACTGAAAATATTTCAGAAATGTCTGCTTTGGTAGAACCGGCTGAAAAATAGACTGCTGGTTTATACTTGCTGCTGCTATTGAAATGCAACATTTCAGGGAAATTTGTGGCCAAAGTTTAAGATTTGGAAAACTTCAGCCACCTTAGATGAAAAGTCAGCATCTGAATGTGCCTCTAAGCTGCAAGATCCTGTGGTAGTTCTGCTTGTATAAATGTATAGCACACAGTCAAAGAAAAAGCATTACTGAAAGGTATATCTGCACAAAGATATTGAGGTGTAGAATTTTTGAGGACGGCACTGTTTAACTCAAATTTTGAAAAACAATGTCATTGATATGAAGCAACTGTGACCCTTCTTTGTAAGGGTTCATAAAAGAGAGCAGTCTTTAAACCAGAGAGCAAAATGCTTCTCCTCTCTCCTCATTTTCCCAAGAGCATGCTTGGGACAGTCCTCTTAGATCTTCTTGCCCTTCATTGTGAGCAAGGAAAAACACCTGTAAATTTGATAAACCACAAGTTTCTCTGAATGTCTTGTAATATGGTTGTGCACACAGACAGTTAGGAGCCAGCTTAGCAGGAGAACAGTGAAGATTTCTTTAACTGTGTGCACTCTGATTGGTGTCACTGGTCAATTACTCTCACCACAGTGTTATCTTTTACTACACTGATGTATTATATTCTGAAGAAAATTTTGTAGCATTCTGTCAATACAGCACATTCCTTCAAACTCAGTGTATTGTTTTGGTTAATAAAGTACATAATGCCTCACCCCTTTTCCATTTGTGCTCAAATTGATTTTTTCATCGATTACTCAGAATCTCCAATGGTAATTCATTGCAATCACTCAACCTAGGGTACACATTTTGAGATAAAAATCAAAACAGAAATTAAAAAATCTTGAGTAACCTTCTTGTCACCTACAAATAATTAAACCTCTTTTTTAAGTTTTAGAGGACAGCTTTATGAAAAAAAAACACAGACTGTTTAGCATGCAAGTTACTTTATCAGAATCCTCAGAGTAAAACTCATTTTATTAAAACAAAAAAAAAAAACTAAAAAAAAAAAAAAAACTAAAAACAAAGCTGATCCTCTGTAGTTACTCATGCAAAGTAATTCACACTTGCTTAAAGGAAAAAATTAAATTAAAAGGAAGGTGATTACAAACCATGCTACAGCCAGAAAAAAAAATTAAATAAAATTTTTAAAAACCTTGCAAGAGTCCAGACAATACATAACACTTCAAAGACACTAATAATGCTGGCCAGTGTTGACCACAAAATATCTTTTCGAATCTAGGAGTCAAAGAGATCTCCCAGTCACAGGCTGTATTACCACAGTTGTCCATTGGTGTGATGGATAACAGCAGTTACCAGCTGGATAGCGTATTTGCAGCCTGGTGGAGGCCTTGGACAGGGCAGACAGAAAGACTGGCTCTGCAACTGAAGGAAAGGCTTCAGAGACCAAAAAAACAACAGGATTCTTGGGACAAGAAGAAAAACAAACAAAACAACAGAGGCAGGAATGAGATCAAAAGGTTTAAACAGAAGTACAAGATGAGACAAGAACAGACATCTGGACAGCAGCCACATTTCTGCAAAACAATTCTTTGCAGGCAGTGGAGGGAGACTCTACCCACATTTGCACGGTGAATTCGGTGTCACAGCTGCAGATTCAAACCCAGAATAAATGGGGAGTGGAGAGCTAGGGTGTGGGAGGCAGGGAGACAAAGAGGTTGTGCCATGTTGTGTGATACAGTTGTAGGCAACCAGATGTACAGTCCATTCAATTCAAGCAAGAGCTGCAGGCATCTGTCAAAGCGACACCTCCCCCTTGGAGCTTCCTCCTATCTGGCTGACGGATGGCTTCAGAGTTGCCAAACCTATTTGTTCATCAGTAGAAGGGCAACACCAAAAGCCATTCCTTATTAACCTCCTCAAGCAATTTGATCAAAACCTATTTCCAAAAGCATGTGGGATAGAATAATCTAGACCACAAATAATTTTTCTTACCAGATATCAAGTGCTCCTTTCATCTGTCTTTTGGTAAGATTTCTTAAATAAATTGTAACAAAGCAGAATAAAATCAAATTTTGAGATGTCTGGGCAAAGTATTTTAATTTCTCAAAATCAGCAGAAATGTGATGAATCATGCTTCCTTTAATGTCAGATAATGCAGTGAAACAGGCTCCTTTCCTAATCTACAAGGGAAAAATTTCATCCTCTAGTCTATTACAACCCCTCTGTGCCTGTTACCAAGGAGAAGTGAGAGAAAAAGTTGTCAACATGTTTCCCACACAGACACTCAGAGAGTCAAAAAGGTTTAAAGAAGTTTAAAGAAGACTCCAATACTGAGTATCTGACAAAACATACGGATTATCTGACATTATATCTAAGACCTATACATGGACTGTCTATATATGTGACCATATCATTTAAATCACATTGATAAAAGCAGTATAGTTTAAGGTGGTCAAGACAACAAATCCAAAACATTTGCATCCTTCCTGGGAATCAAGTTCAAGAGGGTACATAATCCATAAGACCATTTGATTCTTTTCATTATTGTGATGAGGAAAAAAAAAAAAAGATAATTCCTACTTGTTCATTCTGAAAATAAGAAGACAAAATAAAGGTTCGACTCTAAGAATATATCCCAAGAGGCATTTGAAGCAATTTTCCTTAAAAAGGACAATCATTCAAGGGATTATAGATCATCGCTTCCCTAAGTCCTCCCACTGAGACAATATTCTTTCAGCAACTTCACATGTTCTTGATCATTCATATTTGAAGCTTTAGTGCCATTGACTGCTCTTGCTTTTTCGGGGATTAATGTGATTTCAATGAGGTGAGCTGGTGCTCTGCAAGCTTAGAGCACAGAGCCTGAAGTGTATTTCAGAACCACAACTACACAACCCTGAAGTGTCACAGCGTTTTGTTTCACAGTGACTTCCACTGAGGACAAGTTTTTAAAATAGGCATCACTAGGCAATGGGTCAGAAGTATGTTTATCTCCCTGAATTGTTCAAGCTTTCCAAACAAGAGAAATTGATAATTTGGGTTTCTGAATGAGGCTTAGCCTCCTTGGAAGCTGAGCTATGAAAGCCTGTCGCCACGGGGTGCACTTTCAAAGAATCATGTGGGGGTTTAGCAGTGTGGTTTTCATGTACTATTCAAGAGCAAAGGCCAGCCTTTGCATTTTCAGTTGAGGAGCATTGGCTAAAAGCAAGAAGTAAATGTGTATAAGGACATGCATAAAGATATAAATTTATTTGTTGGTGTTCCTTTATATATTGCAACCAAATTTCTTCAATTTCTTGAGTTAGTTCTATCCATTGGTTGCAAAGGAAGCAATTCTTTCTCAAGTAAGGGATCTGTTCTGGGTAGGTAATGTCTTGAGGGCATTCCTCACCCACTCCTAGACAATTTTATGAGTAATCAGTAATTAAAATGATTGTTACCTTAGGTATCTAACAACACATTTCCCCACACATATGTCACATTGCCACAGTCATAGTCCAGCGGCCACATATTCTATTATTGTAGATAGACTTCTTTCACAGAAATCCTAATATTTTTAAAATGACACTTTGTATGAATTTCCTGGTTTTTAGCTTTGGTTTGATAAGAGAAAGCCTATAGTGAAATCAGAATAGTAGACATTCCTATTACAGAAATATTATAGAAAAAAATGTATGCTAGCAAATTATATCTAATATATATTCCTTGTTCCTCATCTTGTATTATTGAAAATGTTATCTTCATTTTTTATAAATACAAATTTATCTTTAGATAGATTTTTAGAGTCTGGAACTCAAAAAGGCACTTAAATCAAGATTTTAAAATGTTTTTAAATTAGTTTTTCTAGTGAAAATCTTTCTATACTCTGTAGCCTTTTTTATTAGAAGTATAGACTGTTTATATGGGAGAACAAAACAATTTCAAAAATGTGTTCCTATGTTTATCCACGTGATTAGTCCTCCTGATTCCAGCAGAGAATATATTTCTATTTTAAATCTAATTTTTGGGAATTTATAATTGTTCTAAAACTTTTAACCAAAGTACTTAATATCTGTATCACTAAGCCTATTTTGTGAGATAAGAGTTTTCAGATCAATTTCTCCATTCAGAATTTCCTCTAGAAGATTCAGGCTTTTAAACCATATTTGTATATGTATTGAAAGCAAGCATTTAATGACAACTACAAATGAGTATAAAAAATTTGGAAAAGACTTACTAAATTTTAGAGTGACTTCTCAGATCAATTTTCTGGGCAATATAAAAAAAAAAAAAAAACAAACAGAAATAAATTATTAAATTATTGTATTTTTTTTTTAATAATTTGTAGCAAAACTAATAGCTTCACTTAGTGTTCTTCTTCATGCAAGGTGAATATAGGTCATTAGTATATATTCCTGTGAGGATTAAAGAGCAATGTCATTTCAAAACAAATTTGAATGAAATCTGAATATATCTCACAATAGTTTAGTGCTCACCACAGTGACAGAATTTCCTACTCACAGTCAGGCAGATTTGAAGCAGAGGCTTTGAGTTACATCCAAGTTTGGGTGAGGAGGAATGCAAGAGGGTGCATGTTTTTACCCCACCCTCTAGCCCACAGCTTTCTCAGGAAGCAAAAAAAGATAACAAAAAACACCCTCACATTATGGTTAAAAGAAAGAGACAAATCTTTATGGGTAAATATATTCGCTATTTGTTGTGCTCATCATTCAGCATTCTTTTATTAATTGGAATCATGGCAGGAATATTCTGTGTTTCTTACGTTCTAGACAACAAGACACTCTAGAAATAAAAGCCCATGAGAAATTTTATTACCAATGTTCAAATTAAGCATATATTCAAATGGTTGGCTTGATAGTTGTAGAATGCTAAAACCAGTAAGGGTTTGGACAGTGCTGCAGTTTAGAAAAGTTTCAGAACCTCCATTCATCTGTCATAACAAATGTGTGTTCGTTATCCACAGCATGTATAAGGTAATTTTGAGTTAACCCAGGGTTGAAGAAAGTCAGATTAAGTTGAACTATTTCTTTCTCAGATTTGGAGTAATCTCTTGAAAATTCCATGTGCAGTAACTCAGTCATGCTTTCAAGACCTAAGATCATACCCAATGGCTTTGATTGTAATATTGTTCCCTGCAAAACAATCACTAGTAATAAATTAACGAAGGAGGTAAGCTGTTCTTGGTATGCAAAAGAAAATTTAAATGTGTTAACAAGATACTAGATAATAAAAATGTGTAAATGAGTTATTTATATTTAAATTTCAAAATTATTCCTATATGCAAGGGTGCTATGCACTCTTAGAGCTAATTAAAATTATGATCCATATAGGAATAGTATCAAATCAGTGTAATTCGCTTACCAGGCAGTGAGTTAGAATAGCTGATCACATATATAATAATAAGGGATAGTAGTCCCTATACTAATCCTTTAGATAATTTCCACTGCAAGAAGAAGACGGCGAACATGGTCTGTGTTCTCCAAAGCATATGAAAATATCTTGTACAATAAAAATTAATGAAGCCACATGAATAACAGCCACCAGCTCTGAAAATACGAAAACATCCATTTATTTTAGATGCTGCTTGCACATAGAAGAAAACAAGTCCCGTTCTTGATTCGAATGGCAAGGAACCTAAAGGCTTTACATATGCTTAAGCTAAGCAATGAGACAGCACCAAAATGAGCCCACTCAAAAGTAACACCTACACTGCAATTCACTATCACATACATGTTTACAATCCTTCCTCTCAATTTTGTTTCATCTCTCCCTTGCATTTGATTAACTCATTTTCATCTAGACTCGATTTTTGGCTCCACCAAACACTGGAAAAGAAACCACTAATTTTACAACTGTTGACAAATATTAAAATATTTAGAGCAAGGCTATGAAATTAACAGGTTTTTAATGTCAATTAATAATGGACTTTTGCCCCAAAGAAAACTATCAACTCTGTTTCTATTTTACATGGGATAATAAAACCCATAGTAACCCTGACCTCCTGAAGTTAGTTTATTTTGAATTATAATGTAAATCTTTAATGACTGAAACAGTTAAAGGAAGAAGCTATTACTTATTATTCACCCAATATGATAGGCACATTTTGGAAAATTTGTATATTGTTACTATATGATTATGTATACCAAAAACCAGAAATTATAGATAGTGTTTCCATATGTTTTCATAGTAATATTAAATTTATTATCAAGCTTTCAAGTAGGGTTATATACACTCCTCAAAATGGGGTTTGTCAGAGTACATAAAGATAACTTCTTATGAATTTAAGTTAGATATGCAGCTTTTGCTGATGTTAGAGCATACCTTCATAAAAACCCTTCAATGTGTGTTTAATTTATTTGATTTTGGTGGATTAAAAGGAAAAATTCTCGCTTGACTACATTCAATCATATTCCTCATTTACTGCCCCAGTACTGTTGCTCCTTCCAAGAAAACAGCCTTGTACTTTGGGAATGGTGGATACAGCCAGAACATTCATGACTTGTGGTTATTTAGAAATGATGATGAATATATGAGGTTTTTTCAGCTAACTATACACTAAAGAAAGAAAAATAAATATGCCGAACCACCACTGAATCATGTCAATTAGTAAATCGCTAACTCTGAAGCTCCCATCTTAAGTGGAAAGAAAGGAAAATGATTGGGAGCTATTGCACAAAAATATGTGTCAGGCTGCACGTATTTTGAGGGCAGAAATGACGACAGAAAGCATGTGTGGGGGTAGGAGAGAGGAAATGAGAGGAGATGAGTCTGCATGTTGCAAATCATAGTCTGGGGCATGAAACAGGGAACTATGTTCCTTTCTGAAAGACACTGTTAATGCTGCAGCTTTTTTTTCTCTACATAACCAACCAACGTATCAACCAACAATTACAAGCCAAAAGCTCAAAGGAACTCTTCTGTGTTCAGTGCCTTGTTGTTCTGTACCTCCTCTACGAGCTATTTAATTTCTCTGGTCTTCCCTTCTCTTACAAGCAAAGTAACTTTTTTCTTTGTTCCTTGTTTGTTTTATTTGCTTAAAAACAATAAATATCTAATTCAACATGCAACCCAGTGAAATTATATCCTCACTGCAACTAGAACTGGGATCCAAGCAAGTACAAATTATGTGGAGGGATACAAACTTGAGTGCACTTGTTTAGTGATTTTAAGATGACATACAATGGATCATTTGATTAATGTGATTTTTGATTAATTATTCTTGCAAAGGGTTGGTGTGAAGGCCAAAGTGATACATGTGCTCAAAAAGGGGTTCAGCCTCTTAATGAAGAAGAAAGCAAGCCAGCTTTAGAGATGACTAACCAATTAATAACTGGAAGCTGGCCAGATATTTATGATCACATTATATGCACACCTTTTTTTTTATCCTTTTTCTGACTTTAGAATTTTAGAATCTTAGAAAAAACCTCAAGGGCTTTCAAGAAAGATAAAAAGATAGCAAAACTCTTCATTCTTGTTCCACTCTTCCTTGCCCTCGTTTCCCCTTCCACCAGCAGCAGACAACAAATGCAAAGTATTATAGTACCTACAAAAAAATTTTTCTTATTTCCAAAATATTAGTTTTCTCTCTCAGCTTGTGTGTCTGCTGTGAAGTCACCATTTATCTTGCTCAGTGAACTTTCTGTCCAGAGCATACCTGGATGTGCCTAAAATTTTCTCAGTGTTTTGACTGAGAATGTTCTTTTTCTGCATTCCTGTTGCTTGAAGTTGTCAGAGGAGAAATTTAACTCTGTCACAAAACAAAGACCTTTTGATATTTTTTTAAGCTGTTGCTGAGTGATTTTTGCATGTTTACCATTAAGCAAACCTACAGGAACTGTATTAGCATTGCAATGCTTCATGGCATAACACAGTGTAGTGATGGGGGAGGAAGAATTGTAAGATAAAGAATGCAACTATTTTCTCACCATCTCAGTCACCTGCATGATGATTGTAATAACACCAAATCAAACATATTTCAGTGTACTGATGTTTTCTTCTTTCTATCCTGTCTGGTCAAGTTATTTCCCATGGATTCACCACATTTTCTTAGAGTTTACTAGAAAAACTGAGAAATATTTGGTGAATGTGTTCTTTATAAGGAAAAAAGCATCCTTTTATATGTCATCAGAAGAGAGAGAGAAAAGGGTCTGTTGTTCTTCCTCTTTTACTAGAAAATTTGGAGAGAAAAAAAACAATTACAGCAATTTAGTTTCATAAAAGATTAGTCAATGATATTGTATGTTCTCTAAATCCAAAAATAAGCAGTCACAGGCAAAGTGAACTTATCTATGGTGTTTGAAAACAGAACTGTTCTGATGAAGACAAACCTCTTCTAATCAGGTTCAAAGGTGGGTTGTTTTTTTGTGTTTTTTTGTTGTTGGTGGTTTTTTGTTTTTTTAATCAAAGTTTTCCTCTTAAAACTTTTGTAGATTAATCTTCGTTATTTCTTATGCTTTACTTCCAGCACTTGAAAGTTAATGGAGAAAAGGCCTCATTTGTTAAAATTTTTTGGATTTTTTTTTTTTCAGTGAACCAGTCATTATAGGGAAAAAAAAAATCAAATTTTAATCAAAGTTATGTTAATAAAGAATTCCTTTTTTTTTTTTTTTTNACAGTCATTATAGAGAAAAAAAAAAATAAATTTTTAAAAAAATTTTTTTTAAAAAAAAATTCTTTTTTTTTTTTTTTTCCAGCTGGTAATGGATGACTTTTTCATTATTTCAAGTATTTATTCCATTTTTAAACCTTCTACTTCTCCAGCCCTACAAATACTATGATGATTTTATTACCCCAGAGGGTATTACTGACTGGGTTTAAAATTACATGGACCCTTACTTTTAAATTTGTGTTCATTGACTAGTGTAGGAATGAGAATTCTGGACTGAATTACTACGATTCCCATCCTATATTATTACAATTTCTATTTGAAAATTCAAGCTTTTTACTACAGAAATATAAATATCCTGAGCACTTTGTGCTCTTTGCTCAGAGCCACACTGAACTGTAGTTGTGTGGGTCCATCTCCACTTGATACAAAGGTATGTCAGATTTATACTGTTCCTGAAGCATTGACTCACTAACCAATTATTTTGTTTTCAGAAAGACAGCTTTTTCCACCAAAATGCTCTGTAGACTTTATAGGAAAATTCAAACCCCAGTCAACACATTAAGGACTTGACCATTATTTTCGCACTGACTTGTAACACAGACAGGTGCTGTGACACACAAGAAATGCTTAAGGAAAAAAACTCATAGAGTAAATACAATTTGAAGCATTCTAACAAAGAAATCCTAGTTCATGCCTCACATTTCAGTCCCACACTGAGAGTGATTACAGTTAAGAGCTTCATTTTTCATAAAATGGAGGTAATTTCCTCCTTACTTTACATGTACAAAAGAAAAGCATAATCCACAGTCTCTATTTTATTTCAGGTGATATCCAAGAAAACACTCAAGCATTAAAACAAAACTGAAAGAGAAATAAGATGTCTAAATTTTTGAGCAAATTTTTAAAAATTCAAAAAGAGAAGAAATTGATATCAACACTAAACAATACAAGCCCTGTGTCTCCTATAATCGGCTTCTGAATTTTATAAAAATTAATTGGGTAGAACTCTGATGTTATGCTAATAGATCACTTCTGTCTACAACCAAAGAGAACACTGTGTCCTTCCAGCAGCCAAGCAGGAACTTCACCACAGCCCTGGTCATCCTTCTTGGCCTGCATACCTGCTTACAAGCCAGGCAGCCTGCTTCCTGGGTGTAAAATTCTCCTTTTCTGATCATAAAGGGTACTTAAGACTTTCACTTCAGGGACCTGAAGGGTGGAGATAACCTGGGGCAACTAAGTCAAATCCTAGTGAACACAGTCTCCTGAAAGGAAGGGAATGGTGACATTTTATATATGAAATGCATAAAAGATAAGATTCTGGGGATTTTACCAAAACAACTTTTTAAAAATTAAGTAAAATGTCTAAAAAACAAAACAAAATTTCTATTTTTCTAGAAAATTTAATGTCATTTATGAAAAATTTTAGCAAGCCATCTTTATCTGTGTTTGTCTTGTGAAGGATTCATGCTTATTATCTTTATTACTAGAGAGGGAACTATGTTTCAAAGGAGTGAAAAAACTCAAGCCTTCATGCAAAAAATATTAATCTTCACCTTGTCTTAGTCATGAGAGATGGTTTCATTTCATTTTATCCCACCTTTAGATATCTGTGCAAGCCTACTCTTGCTTACAGATCTGAATCATTATTTTCTACTTCCTCTTGCTCCTTACTCACTTCTCAAGCCTCTTTCTAAATGTCACCTTTGAAGCACCCTTTCCAGATTTCTAGGGATTTCATTCATACCACCTCTTTTAACAGTGGAATTTTGGATTCCCAGAAGACATCAACAAATTTCACATCAACTTCAGCAGGGATTTTACCTTCACTACCTAGATTTTCTCATCTGTTGACTAGTGTTCTGGCTTTTTTTTTTCTTTTTTTTCTATGTTTAACTCATTAAAACCACAGTTCTCAGATTTGAGTCTTTTCCACAATAAAAAGAAAATAAATTTTATAAAAAATACAACAACAATCCAAACCAACCCAACAAACATTCAAATTCCATGTAAGTAATGCAGATAAGAAAGGAATCAAACCCTAATACTGATGGTTTTCTTTGTCACCAGCTC
Source organism: Regulus satrapa (assembly GCA_013396955.1). NCBI lineage: Eukaryota > Metazoa > Chordata > Aves > Passeriformes > Regulidae > Regulus > Regulus satrapa. The sequence goes on along the minus strand of VWZN01000680.1, from coordinate 42,234 downwards.
CATTTGTTACCTTCCAGAAATCATTCTATTCTTGGGTCCCTCAGTTTCCTTCTTTGCAATCTGACAATTATTATTCTCAGTAAGAAGCATGCACAGTGGATCCAGTAAAGACAAGCACTCTTTCACTACCATTGTTGCAATGGGACATAAGGAATTTCACTATTCCCTGGTAGAAATGGCCATAATTGCATCAGGACTGAGATAAACCAGGACTTAGTCTGAAACAATATGTTTTTCTTTGCATGGTTGAGCCCAAGTCTATTCCTTATCTTTGTTTTCACAAGTATGCAATCTTTAAGAAAACATATAGACTTATATCCTTAAGACAATGAAAATTTTAATTCAAATTACATAAAAATAATAGGGGTAAATAACATTATTTAAAAGTATGTATAAGAAATATCAACTAAGTCCTGTAAAATTAATTTTAAAAATACTTTTTCTATCTCTTTTATGTATTGTGGCACAAATTATCTCCAGAATAAAAATTAACCTGTATGTCTACAGTCCTAATGGGTTCTGACCTGCAGTGCAATTCTGAAGAACTTGGTTATTTGTTATCAGCAGCTTTGCTTCTCCTTCAAAGCAAAGCTATCAAAATACAGAGAGTTCACAAGTTGTCAGGTCCTGACTACTGGTCTTGGTCCCTTCGCTTGGTGGTTAATATACATACATTTTGGCAAAAGAAATTTGATGAGGAATTAAATAAATGATTATTCTCTCATAATATATAAATCAATTCCATTCTTTATTAGAAATCTTTTACAAAGAGTATTAGATAATTAAGTTGTTATATAGTAACTCATGCATATCAAATAACTCAGCCAAGAAGGTTAATTGAAACTCCCTCTTTATCATTGTAAATGTCTTCAAACTGCTTTTACTGGGTCAAGTTGAAACAAAATAGGTAGGCTCTAATAAGTGCTCTGAACAAATTAGTGATAGGGGAAAAAAAAAAACCTAAAGGGAATAAAATATTTTTTGCATATCCTGATTTTTGAAATAATATAATGCAATTAAATATTTTTTTCCCTTCAGCTTGATGTCTAATATCAAATAGTACATGCTTATACAAATGTACAAATGTAGGAAAAAAAAGCATTTTGTCTTAATAGGTACCATTAAGTAAAAGTGTCTCACTAGGCCCTAAACACTGAACTTTGCACATATATTATTTTTCCTTTATCAGTTATTTGGATATATACAGTTTCATCTGTATTTATTATTTTTTTGAGTTTTTCTCACCTTATCAGTGCAATGTATTGACTAGATGCATGCATAAATTTGGCATAATGCAAAAAGTAGCTCAGTGAAGACAGAGCTTGGGCTTCCTAGAAGTTACAATCTCAGGTTTTCCTTCAAGTTACAAATTTCAAGTAACTTCAAAAAACTGTGGTAATAGAAATTAAAGACAAGTAACATTAGTGTTACTCCACAGTAACACTTCATAAACATTGGCTTTTGCAACATTCACTGGATATACACCATCCAGTTTACATGTGTTTCTTTTTGGCTGATATTGTGGTGGGTAGACAGCAAGAGAAGATTTTACAGTTTTGCCTTGGAGGAGGTGTGGTTGTGGTGTTGCTTTTTCAGTTTTAATTAAATTTGGACTATTCTTTCAGAATACTCTAATTTAAAATATACATGTCCTACAGAACACGCTCCCATTAACTTCAGGTCTCCTCTAATTGAGCTGCTTTATTTCACAGATTCCCAGCCCTCTTCCTAGAAAAACCACTCTTTATTCGTTTTTGCATAATGGTGCAAAAGAATCCCTAACTAGTGAACCATGATACAGTCTTTCACTACAAGCAGTTTGTGAGGGAGAAAGCTCTAATAATTATCAAAGTATAATGAACATTGCTACTAAATGCTAAGCAAATGCCTCATTGGAAAATTTGAAAGGCATTAATTCAGACAACAGTTTCTCTTTATCTCCTATATTTCCTGGTTCTAATTCCTCCTTTTTTTATTTATTAGTAAAGCAATTTGCATGAAAGAAGCATCTTTGTTTCTTCAATATTCATTTCCTTTTTCTCATTGAGGGTATCATTCTGCTTCACTGAAAACAATGGCAATTTTACTGGTTGTCTTCAGAGAAAGTAGTTCTGATAGTGAGACATGCTGGCTGTCTCCAGGTCCATTGAAGTCAGCCATCAGGTAACAGCTTTCAGAATTCTTTCAGATAAGAATCCCTGAAGTGCGACTTCCTTTGTGCAACTTTAATGATTTGCTATTGCAGAAGTGCTGATTACTTCATCAGGGATTATGACTTTATGCAAAGAGTAAACAACAAGAGTAGGTGGATTTCTAAGTCCACCCCTTCCGCCACCCTCTCTTTTCATGCAAATGGCTGTAATTATGTTGAAAGAAGGCAGAAATGTATATCACTGAAAAGCAGGGTACCAAAAAGTAATTTGCATACACCACTTGTACTTCAAAATTTGAACCAAGCAAAAAATGTCTATCCATCATAAACTGCTACAGAATAGTCAGGAAAATACAAAAATACATCTTTATGTTATCAAAATACCTTTTGCACTAAAATATTGGGGTGGGGTGGGGTGGGGGGGGGAAGGGGAGGGATAAATATCATAATTGTCAATGGAAGCATTCTGACACTATGATACAAGATGAAGTGTTTGGTGTAAGCACATTTCCATCATCTCATACACTTGTTACATTAACAAAACAGTCATTTCCAAGAGGATTTTTTTAACCAGGTTTGTTTGTGAAGATGTGATTTTTTCATCAATAGGACTTTAAACTTTGTGCATATGTGTGTGCCTGTAAATTAACCCACCAGGGCCAGAAAATGGAATTTTGATTGGAAGGTCCTGTCAAAGTCTGTCTGAGTGATGGTTGTGTTTTTCATCAGTGTAATCTGTAATCCCCATTTCCAGTGGTTAGATATAATTCATTGTCACACACACAGCATTCTCTCTTTCCTGGGCACATCCAGCAGAGAAAGATTCTTCACAAGCCATTAAATTCTGCTCCACTTGATATATAGGCTGATGCTCACAAATTATCCAGTCAGAATATTCCTTTAAAAACACCTGTATCTTGTAGTATAGCTCAGAATTTACTGCTTGTCAAGGGGGCATATGACCTACTATCCTGTGTCAATCATGGCCCAAAACCTTTTACTTTGAGCCTCCAAGCTGTTTTTTCACACTGTCTGACATCTAATAAAACTTTGAAATGAATTTTCACTTCAGGAGAAGTAGAGAAGAAACTGAAAATGCCACTAATTAAGCAAAAGATAATATACCATGTGTCGGGTCCAGACATGAATGACAGTATTTACAGAATGTTTCAGTGAAAGCAGTGTGCTAGCAACAGATAAGGGTTATTTGTTCTTTAGTGTTCCTAATGCAAATATCCTCTCTCCTTTACCCTAACCTAAAGATTCAGATCTAATACCTGAAGCATATATGTTATTAGATATATTACCTTTAAAAAATAAAGTTTGGGGTTTTTTTTTCTAATTTACACTAGAAAACTACTAAAAGCAGCTAAAAGAACACAAATTAATGTTCCTAGACTGCCCATGGGGTCTCCCTCTATATGAAAATGATGGATAACTAATTAAATTGTATCCAAACTAGTTACATCCATGATATCAAGCAGCCACAAAACTGTTGTTATTTTTGTTACAGCCTTAAAGCAAATTGCTTTAAATCTTTAAAATTAAAAATTAGCAGCAGTTTGCATACCCTCAATAACCTTACTTTTGAAAAAGGAAGAAAAAAGAGAATCAAGATGACTCTGTCTCAGGAAAAGTTGTGCAATGTTTCAACACTACAATTTCATCCCTCATCATGTTGCCTCCATCCCACACTTCCTGAAAATATGTGCTGGACTCCACTGAGCAAGGTGGAGTCAGTGTATTCAGTGGTATTCAGTGAAGCTGTGACCAAAGCTTCCTGCCAGAAAGATCCTACCAGAGTCTGAGGAATCTTAAATTAATGAAAGAGTGAGCAAAGACACTATAAAAAATGTTCAGATATTTATGTCAATTATTTTAAGTTTAAGCAATGTGATGTCTAAGAAAACAGAGTACAGAACAAGTAAATCTACCTTGATGTCATTATGGCTCCTTCTCCACCATGGGGCATTTTTTTAATTGCAGTACATATAATGTATTATTGTGCCTTCAGGTTTTGGCATGTACACCCTCCAGGTGAACACTGGACATGTGACAGAGGGTTTTTTCTTGCATAACAAGATGCATTTC
>VWZN01000680.1:20930-32537 GCA_013396955.1 Regulus satrapa | reverse complement strand
TTCAATCATTTCCCCCTTTCTGAAAGTGTAATATAATATACCCAAACTTATTACCATAACTAAAGTGTACTGCAGCAAAGATTTCAGGCAAAAAAAAATTTGGCTTGGTATAAGTTAAATGTGGAGTTCAAAGACTACAGAAACTTCTTCAAGAAGCTGATCATATTTTTTGGAGGCTGTCTCAAAAATTGCTTGCCTGAACACATTGATTGTTTAAAAATTCAAGCAAGCAGTGTTGTTTTAGTGGCACATGAAAATGCATAGAAAATAAAAGAAATACCTTCTTTACTAGAAAAGTAACTATGAGGAATAAAAGTTTCCTCTCTAGAAGATGACCCATTTGTTTTCTACAGAATTTTGTTAAGCTACTATCTTTTCTAAAAAGAAGATGTCATTTGACATTATTCATTACTCTTTGTGGTCAGATTCATGATCTAGGACATGAAGTGAAAATGATGAAGCTTGTCTTTGTGTTATTTGTAAGCACTCAAATGATTGAAAATAGAGAGGCACTAAGTAGAGACCAGTCACAGGTCACAAAATATGCTGAGATGGAAGGAACCCATAAGGATCATCAAGTCCAACTCTTAAGGGAAAGGCCCACAGAGGGATTGAACACACCACCCTAGCACCTTGCTCTAACCAAACGAGGTCATCTTACAGTCAGTGTATAGCCTCACTAAGCACTACAGAAACACAAATTACAATTTCTGCTGAGGGAACTTGCTACTTAAAATTATTCCTCCAAAGGGTCCACTTGCTTACTTACTTTTACTTTTATTATACACAAAATATCAACAGATAACTCAGTCCAGGTTTCTTTGGATTGGTGCTATAATACAACAAGAAATAACTTTCAAGTCTGGTATCCTCTTCAAGCCCTTTATTATTTTGACTGCAGAGGAGTGATTGGAAATTCAATGTTTTCAGCAGCAGAAACAGCAAGCTTTGTTCATATTTCTCCAGAAGCATTCCGCTTCACAATCACTAAAGAGTCCTTCTCTCTTAGATATTGCTGTGCTAGGTATGACATATCACTACCAGAGATTAATTAACCTGCACTGATGTCTTCTTTAGTGGTGCAAATCTCGCATAAGGCTGGTTCAGAGAAGCAATATATTATTTAGGTACCTGGATACTTCTTTCAGCTAATAGCAGAAATCAATATTGATCTGAGAGCACATCTTGCTGGACCATCAGTTTATGTCCATTTGCCTTGGCCTAGATTTTCCTCTTCCCTAAATAGGCCTCAAAACTGAGATTTATCTGAAATTTCTAAAGAATTGTGAGAGGTAGAAAGAATGGTGTATTAGGTGCTAGCAAGGTTTTCAGGGGGGCCACAGGGGTGGCTTCTGAGAGATGGCACCAGGAATATCCAACACTGACCACCTGTGTTGGGAAAAGTCAGTTCCATCTGGCTCTAAGACATACTGACTAATGGCCAAAGCTGTGTCCATCAGTCTCATAGCCTGGGATAACAGCTTTTAAAAATTTTTAAAACTCTACACTCTACCAGCTTAGGTATCATACTGTGCAGATGTGGAGCATCCTTGCTTCTTCAATTTAAAACTTCATTACCTAATCAGTATACATTTANAAAAAAAAAAAAAAAAAAAAAAAAAAAAAAAAAAAAAAAAAAAAAAAAAAAAAAAAAAAAAAAGACCCCCTCAAAAAAAAGAACAAAAAACCCCCAAAACTTTACCTTAGTATTTTAGGAATCACTACGGAGTTACATACCTAAAAATTCCTTTTTTAATTCAAATACTATTTTTCAATCAGGAGATTCTACTCTTCATATCCTGTGACTTATAGTTTTTTTAGTTTGTATCATCCCCTGCAATGTTTCTAGTAATAGTTTTCCATGTTTCATGGAAGACCAAACAAATTTACTGTTATAAAAGATTGACATGTATATAATATATCTTAGCTGTTCTCTTACACAAAAATATCTGGAGCATGCATTTACAATACAGTTTCTCCTCCTGATTAGTATTCAAGTTGAAAATCATACATATGTGCCTAAAAACCAAATAAATCTCTACAACCTTACTCTGTTATTTATCTGACAATTCCAGTAATTGGGTTCTGTTAGCTTACACTGAATTTCTATTAAAAAGACATGAAATCTTTCATTTCAGTAGACTAAGACCACAGCTTCTTTCTTTATTTGAGCATATTGACAAACAATTTTAGTGATAGCTCATTATACAGAAGAATTCCATTCCTTTTTTCCTTTTGAAAAAGATTTTCTCTAAGAACTTTATTTGGCTTCCTATTACATAAATCTGTAGACATTTTTTAAAATTTCTCTCCATCTATTTCATAAATGATGCCTTTAGTTCCTTATGTTCTTTAATAATCTTCTGAGGTGTGTCTATGAGATACTTCTGTGACAGAGCACTCTTGAATTGCTAGCAGCCAAATTGGCTACATCATCCTCCATATTCACTACTCCAAAGAAATCTTTGCTTGTAACTCCTGTATTTGAGAGCAAGCATCTTTGAGAGCTCCCTCCTATAATGGCCTGACTATAGTCTTCCCTGTTCTAACTTTGCCAGGTATANGGGGTTCAGGACATGACTCCAGTTGAGGAGCTACCATTTCCCTGGAGAGCTCACTCTCCATGGAAGAAGGAGCCTGAGAAGATTTGCCTCATAAGTCTAAAGCAAAGGCTTAACAAAACTGTCAGTATGTCATTCTGCCATGATAAAATGTATCTACTCTAAGTCAAGCTCCCAAGTAGTGAATTCAAATAGCTTTAACATTTTAGAATGTCAATATTTTGGTGTTCACTTTTGAAAAGGATAATTTTTTTACTCAAGAAAAACTAGATTCCAATTTCAATAATTCTAATTTCAATCATTTCCCCCTTTCTGAAAGTGTAATATAATATACCCAAACTTATTACCATAACTAAAGTGTACTGCAGCAAAGATTTCAGGCAAAAAAAAATTTGGCTTGGTATAAGTTAAATGTGGAGTTCAAAGACTACAGAAACTTCTTCAAGAAGCTGATCATATTTTTTGGAGGCTGTCTCAAAAATTGCTTGCCTGAACACATTGATTGTTTAAAAATTCAAGCAAGCAGTGTTGTTTTAGTGGCACATGAAAATGCATAGAAAATAAAAGAAATACCTTCTTTACTAGAAAAGTAACTATGAGGAATAAAAGTTTCCTCTCTAGAAGATGACCCATTTGTTTTCTACAGAATTTTGTTAAGCTACTATCTTTTCTAAAAAGAAGATGTCATTTGACATTATTCATTACTCTTTGTGGTCAGATTCATGATCTAGGACATGAAGTGAAAATGATGAAGCTTGTCTTTGTGTTATTTGTAAGCACTCAAATGATTGAAAATAGAGAGGCACTAAGTAGAGACCAGTCACAGGTCACAAAATATGCTGAGATGGCAGGAACCCATAAGGATCATCAAGTCCAACTCTTAAGGGAAAGGCCCACAGAGGGATTGAACACACCACCCTAGCACCTTGCTCTAACCAAACGAGGTCATCTTACAGTCAGTGTATAGCCTCACTAAGCACTACAGAAACACAAATTACAATTTCTGCTGAGGGAACTTGCTACTTAAAATTATTCCTCCAAAGGGTCCACTTGCTTACTTACTTTTACTTTTATTATACACAAAATATCAACAGATAACTCAGTCCAGGTTTCTTTGGATTGGTGCTATAATACAACAAGAAATAACTTTCAAGTCTGGTATCCTCTTCAAGCCCTTTATTATTTTGACTGCAGAGGAGTGATTGGAAATTCAATGTTTTCAGCAGCAGAAACAGCAAGCTTTGTTCATATTTCTCCAGAAGCATTCCGCTTCACAATCACTAAAGAGTCCTTCTCTCTTAGNACTACGGAGTTACATACCTAAAAATTCCTTTTTTAATTCAAATACTATTTTTCAATCAGGAGATTCTACTCTTCATATCCTGTGACTTATAGTTTTTTTAGTTTGTATCATCCCCTGCAATGTTTCTAGTAATAGTTTTCCATGTTTCATGGAAGACCAAACAAATTTACTGTTATAAAAGATTGACATGTATATAATATATCTTAGCTGTTCTCTTACACAAAAATATCTGGAGCATGCATTTACAATACAGTTTCTCCTCCTGATTAGTATTCAAGTTGAAAATCATACATATGTGCCTAAAAACCAAATAAATCTCTACAACCTTACTCTGTTATTTATCTGACAATTCCAGTAATTGGGTTCTGTTAGCTTACACTGAATTTCTATTAAAAAGACATGAAATCTTTCATTTCAGTAGACTAAGACCACAGCTTCTTTCTTTATTTGAGCATATTGACAAACAATTTTAGTGATAGCTCATTATACAGAAGAATTCCATTCCTTTTTTCCTTTTGAAAAAGATTTTCTCTAAGAACTTTATTTGGCTTCCTATTACATAAATCTGTAGACATTTTTAAAAATTTCTCTCCATCTATTTCATAAATGATGCCTTTAGTTCCTTATGTTCTTTAATAATCTTCTGAGGTGTGTCTATGAGATACTTCTGTGACAGAGCACTCTTGAATTGCTAGCAGCCAAATTGGCTACATCATCCTCCATATTCACTACTCCAAAGAAATCTTTGCTTGTAACTCCTGTATTTGAGAGCAAGCATCTTTGAGAGCTCCCTCCTATAATGGCCTGACAATAGTCTTCCCTGTTCTAACTTTGCCAGGTATATTTTTCTATTAAACAGATTTTTTAAAATTGTTATTTCTATAGCCTTAGCCTATGCTCTGAATATTTCTAAGGCTCTTGTTACACTTTGAACTGTTTTCCATGGTGTAAAGTACTATCAGATATAATAGCTGTTGTGACATCCAACTTTCTTACAACATATTTTAGTGACGCACCTCAGGAGCAAAGCATAAACAAATAGTCTGGAAAACAGCATCTCTGTAAGCAAGGGCTGAGCAGGAAAAGATGCAAACTTTGTTTTCCTAATGATACATGCCAAAATACTCTGAACAAGCAAGCTCAGTGACAGGTTAAATTAAATACCTTCTCCAGCATTTTTCCAATTGAAAGTAATGGGAAATTTCCCCTTCCAATAAAATTATTTAGTTTTATAGGGTTTCTCTATATGTAAAGGGACTAGCAAGTGTTCATACTTGTTCTTCCTTTCATTGAACCATGCAAGTGGCTCTCCTTAACCTTTGTCTTCATGTGAATGGAGTGCATTATCTGTATGTCTCATGGATAAGTGGAGCTTTTTTTCACTCTGTTCTATAGTTTTTTGAGAATTTCCCCATGCCTAGCAAATAACTTCAGTTCTTCTTCATGTCTTCTCTTGAAAGTCTGACACCTTTTTTAAGCTAACGTACATAGCTTCTGAACCATCATGCTATGTTTTAATCATACTGTTTCAAGCAGTTTATTTGCCAGACAGCTGTTTACTCATAGAGTTAATCCACACACCAAGTCCATGTAGCTCACAATAAAATCCTGTAGTTTATCAGGTATTTTCTCCTCTCTTACAGTTAAAGATTTCAGTCTTTTAAAAGGTGTGGGGTTGTTATTATTGTAATTTTGTTTAAAACATATATATTATTTCTGGGGAATAGGAAGCTAGCTTTGTATCTAAGATGAGATGAGGGTTCCTGAGCCACAAGTGCATTAATCTGTGAACTCTTTCTACTGCACCTACAGTTTTTAGGTAGGAAATTAATAACTTTCACCCTCTCTAATTGTGCCCCAGATATTCAAAAATATTTCAGCTTCTTAGATTACATATTCATTTCACTTTATTACTTGAAAGCATTTAAGGAATTGGTCTATTTCTCTATTTGCCAGACTGACCAATTTGCACTCTGCAGTTGCAAACTCAGTACATGATCAAGTTCTAGTGGCTCATCATATATCTTGATGCTCTTAGTCTCACTTTTTGCAAGCCAGTCCAAGGAATATATTAGTCTTGTACTGTTTCTTAAAAACTTAATTATGCTGATAAATCAAACATAAAATTGGCACAATATCCTTTCTTTTGTCCACAGTGCTGGATTTTAGAAACAGAGGAATTTTTTTGGCTGATCTCAAAAATGATTGATACAACCAAGCTTGATTTGTCTGCTGTCACTTTGAAAATTGTTCAGTTATTGATATAAAATATTCTTTTGATACTCTAGCAAAAATATACTGCTTATCAGTCCTGTGATACATAGTCAAATTCATAAAATTTTAATTTAAAAATTTTAAATGAATACAGCATTATCTCATTGTGCATTGGAAATCCGCACCTTAATTTTGTGCTTAGGGTTACTCTTCACATACCATATGTAAAACAACCTCAATATAATCCCCTCTATTATCTTAATTTTCTATTTAAATTCTACATTTACATTCACCACACTGATGTCAAAACCATTTTTTCCTTGAATTGTTTTAATTCTGTATTAGCTAAACACAACATTAACCTAAGAATAATTTTACAAATATCAGAATCACAGAATGGATGACACTGGAAGGAAACACTCAAGATGATTAAGTCAATGTCTCTGCTCAAGCAAAGTATCCTAGAACAGTATTCCCAGGGCCATGTCCACACAAGTTTGCAAGAATGGAAATTCTACAATATTTCTAGAAAAACTTTTTACCATGTTCAGCCAACTTCATACTAAAATAAGGCTTTCTTTATGGTCCAGAATATTTTTGTGTTTCAATGTTGCACCTATTGCCTCCTGCACTTGAGCCTACTAGGAAGAGTCTGGCTCTGTCCTCTTCACCCTCTCCATCAGGTATTTGTATGCATTAATGAGATTCCTCCAAGCCTTCTCCTCTCCAGGCTGAACACTTCCATCCTTCCTTCATAGAAGAGATCTCAAGATCACAGAATCTTGGGGTTGAAAATGGGGTTGGAAGGACTTCTGGAAATTATCTAGTCCAACTCCCCAGCTAAAGCAGTTTTACGTAGAGCAGGTTGTACAAAATCACCTGGTGAGTTTTGAATATCAGCAGAGTAGGAGACTCCACAGGTTCCCAGTTCAGCCTGTTCCAGTGCTCTGTCACCCTGACACTATGTTTTTCAAGGTTCAGTGTTGCAGTTTGTGCCCATTACCTCTTGTCCTGTCACTGGGCACCACAGGAAAGCATCAGACCTCCTCCTCTTGACACTTTCCCTTCAGATACTGACATACATGGATGAGAGTCCTTCAGTTGTCTCTTCTTGAGGCTAAACAAGCCCAGGTCCCTCAACCTTTCCTTATAAGAGGTGGACCTCTCTTCAGAGTCCATTCCTGGACCCTCTCCTGCACTTCCTTGTCTCTTGTACTGGGAAATCCAGAACTGTACACAGCACTCCATTTGAGGTCTCACCACCGCTGAGTAGAGGGGGAGGATCATGTCATTCAACCTGCTGGTGATGCTCTGGCCAATGCAGGTCAGAACACTCTTGGCTGAATGGCATGTTGCCGGCTCATGCTCAACCTGTTGTCCTCCAAAACCTCCAGGTTCTTCTCTGCAGAGCTTCTTTCCAGCCTGTCACTTCCAGGTCCATACTGATACATGGGATTGGTAATACCTTCCCAGAGGAACACTTCTTCATTTTCTATGGTTGGACTCCATGAGGTTCCTTTGATCCAACTGTCCAGTCTGTACAGTTCCGTCTGACACGCCTAGCAACCCTCTGATGTATCACCCACCCCTTTCCAGCTTTGTATAAGCTGCAAGTACAAGCAAAAAATTAACCTAAGTTAGATCAAATAGGACCACAGGAGTTTGAGAAAATTAATACAAAGCACTTCAGCAACAAGGCAAGGGAGATTCTCCCTTGAATAACCATAGCTGTCTGCCACAGAATGGAGCAAAGTGTTGTACCTCTTACAGCCTTTAGCTTGTCCTGGGCAAATGAAAATGTTGCTCTGGGACAAAACAGCCCTGCTCATAAAGCCTCATTATCCTAGCATTCTCAGGCAAGCCTCCCAACATTCTTGCTTTATTTTGAAATATAAGGAAATAATTGTTCTCTCACAAATGCACTCAAAGTCCTCTATGAGCCTATTTCTTTTTGTGACACTTTATGCAGATGCTTTCATTAGAGATTTCTTTAATGATCCTTATTTTTATAAAAAAAAAAACCAAAACAAACAAACAAACAAAAAAAACAAAACAAACAAACAAATGAACAAAATAAATAAATAAATAAATAAAAACCCCAGAGAGTTATACATCATGCTCGGTTGATTTTCTTCCTTTTGAACATGCTGTCTTCCTAGAAATCTTTGCCAAAAAATAAAATTCAAACATCTTCCTGCCAGGTGTAACAGTATGTGTTCATCATAATAGATTAATGATTAATGATTTCTTTATAGATGGATGAGCAACAGGTCAGCTGTTAAGATTCTGTTTTTCTCACAGGGGATAATTTGACACGTATATAGAGATGAGCATAGGAGGTGTGTGTTAGTCCTTTGTTTTCCAGTTATCTGATTCTAAAATGTCCGCAAAAATATTGTCAATATTTAGAGATTTTCTGTGTCCTCCTTTGTTTCTTGCCACAGGATATTTTGCATTAAGGATAACTGCACAGTAAGTGTACCCAAAGCCTTAGGACCACCAACACAGATGCTCAGCATCTTCTTATAATTCTCAAGGGCAGCAAAATTATTACCCAATAAAAGCTAAGAGGAAGCACAGGAACTTGTGGGACTAGACTTTTCTGTGAAAGACTTTTTTAATTAGTAGTACTAGCTGAGAAAGTTCTTTGACATGTGTGCTGCCAGCCAGCAGAAACATAACAAAAGCTGAGTGTGTCTGGCTGACTTTGTAGCCTACACAGAGAGCAACTTTGCTACATTTTTTTTCATAGCATCTGTCATACAATGAAACAAAGTCTCTGCTAATGAAACATAGCAATATTCTATGTTAACAGCGCTGGACAATTTCTTTAAAGAAAGAATTTGACCTATTGTGTTATCTAAAATTGCTGTTAGGCTGACATTTTCAGTCCCTGTTACAGGATTTGAATGCTAGGTCCCCTTGCATCTCCAAAGCCCATGGAACAGCCTTTTAAAAAACCTCACTTTAAATATCAAAAAGGTTTAATTCCCCATATTTTAGAATGTGATTTCCTATAGGAATCTGTTTCATTTTTTATTTAGCTTGTAAAAACTAAATGATTGAAGAATAATAAACACAAGTGGGATCCAAATTAGTAGGCTATGTAATAACTGCATTTATTAGTTGCAATTTTATAATCCTTCCACTACTATATCTTTTCTTATAGGTTTTGGATATCAATCATTTGTATGTTTGGGTATATTAGCAAGCACATTCTTTACTCACCTTAATTAAAAGTATTTTACATTATCAACAGAACCTCCAAAAACCCTTTTGCCTTTTGTAGGAACTAAATTTCCTTCAGCAAGTATGCTGAAGTGAGTGAGATCTGATTGCTTAGGCCTTGGGGGAGGGACAAATAACAAACCTATCCCTTTATTGGGTTTTTTTCCCCCTCCTTCAGAAGGACAAACCCAGTCTCTTCCATTGTCCAATACCAAGAAGAGCCTTCAGAATAATACTACCCTTGCCTGTGGTGACAAGAATGGCTCATCAAGTATTACACTATTTTAATTACATAATCTTCACCATGTTTCTTAACACCACATTTTAAAGTCTGCCAGGAGCATGGCAGTAGATGAAAATCAAGCCTATGGAAAGAGCTAAATTGAAGCTTACACAACATGTAAATTCCATCTAAACTGCAGCGCACTACAAAAATTATGTATGGGTGGATGGGATTACTCTACACACTGTTCTATTCAACTCAGCTTCTCTTTCTTTTTTTATTTCTGGAAAACATTGTACCACTGTGATTTTTTTTTCTTCTCAGATTTATTAGGAGGCAACAAATCTCTTGAGTCTTTTAATCACAAATAGATTCACCAACTTACTGATATTTTCTTCTAGCAACATTGGCTTCCTTCCACCAGCTTTTCCTACTAAATTTTACTTAAGACTCTTCCTTAAACCCAGTCACTCATCTTCCTCCCACAGAACAGCAAGGCCTGCTTCTTATTTTGTGTCTTTTCCTCATAAGTCATGAGAGCTCTCAACATTCCCTGTAAGCAGCTGTGATACTTTCTGGCCACAATTTAGCATTTTAGTAACAGTGCAGAAATGATGTCTTAGCAAGTTGTCACACCATCTTTATTGCCTTCATCTGCTTAAAGTAAAGTAAGAGGTTTTGAAACCTGCCCCTTGGAAACGAACATATAGATTCATTCCTGCTTCATCACACTGGCTGTTAAAGGCTGTCAGCAATTTGCAGTGATTAATTGGGAAATGATTGTAGACTCAGAACACTGAGGTTAAAGAATCTGAAGATGACATATGAAAGTGCCGCTAAGTAATTATGCCCACAAATTTGGTGTTTAATATGAAAGGCACACACGAGAGCTTCTAATGCATGCACGAGATTAAGAAAGGACCACATGCTCTTACCTGCCCCTTTTCAGTGTCTTTTAGACACAGACTTTCTGCTTACAGAAGAAAGTAGAGATTACAAGTCTCTACTCCTTCCATGAAACAAACATGACCCATTTGTATCCTATATTTCAGATTGCTTTTTCCTGGTAATTTATTCCATATGTTTATTGCTAAGTACACACAAAAGTCCATATTGTGATCTCCTCTATAGAGCATGTAACTCCAGTAAGTATTGAAAATAGTGAATTACATAACTGAATTCCCCTGTGAAAAATTAGCATGCCAAGATGATGCATGTTAGACAATGCAGTTAACCCTCCCAAAGTGGTACAGTAAGTAATGGTTTCAAATAAAGAGTGTCATTTTCTTTCCCCTTTAGGATAAGGCTATTTTTCAGATCTCACAGACTCTTCTTAATAACTGTAATAAAAACCATCCAATATGCTAGGGTTCAAATGTATTACATATAGATGTTTTTATAGCTGGATTTGATTGCCTGTTTATGCTTCTCTGCAGTCTGCATTCAAAGTTCAGATACTCTGTTTCACTTTGAGTGCTTCCTATAGGGAAGGACATTTCAAACTGGGGTAGCTGTAATCTTCATCACAGACAGTGCTAATGTCTGCTTTAGGGGAGAGCAGAGTTCCTCAGACATCCTGTCAGCACAAATGGTTTCACCCCTCCCACCTTCTCTTTCTTTCCATTGTGTGTTACTGGATGTATTTAATCCATTTTTTCCTTTAATAATGTACTTCGACCTATAAGTAATCATAAGGGCTTTTCAGAATACAATTTGTTTATGCCAAATATGAAGGAAATCAAAACTAGTAAAATATATTTTTTTAAAAAAAAGACATACTAGAAATAGAAGCTAAAATAGAAGATAACATTCTAGATTATATTTTAACTGCAAAATATTTATGTGGTTTAAGAAAAAATAGTCAAAGGAAATTGAAGAGAAAAGAGATAATAAGGTCTGGAAAAAGATGTTTTGAAAGCCAAAAGAGAAAGATGAAGAAGTGAAAAAGTTGATGACTAATAAGGAAAGGGAAAGAGGAAGACAGCATGCAATAAAAGAAAGGCAAGCAAATGAAAGAGCAAAGGAAATAAACTAATATCAGTAAAAAAAAAAAAAAAAAAAAAAAAAAAAAAAAAAAA
>VWZN01000679.1:483815-504556 GCA_013396955.1 Regulus satrapa | reverse complement strand
ATTAATCAATTTTTCTCATTGATCAAGTTGATTTAACTTAAGTAAAGGCAGCCTAACTAATTAAAAAATGCTTAATATCCTTAATTTAGAGCAGAACTGCACAGCTGATATCATTAGTCTTGAAAGACCTATAGAGTGGTGAAAGCAAAGCCTCTCATCCTTTTACTTTCAGTAATTGTAATATGTAAGAACATGGCTCTGATTTCACATGCTTTTAATGAAGTCACTTGCAAAGTGATGGAGACTTTTACCTGCAGCTTTATTTTAACTTGTTTTTCTTTCTAGATAAAGGAACAAACACAGAATTCACTACTGTCCCTATTACCACCTCCTATCCAAAGTAACAGATCAGAGTTCCTGGCACTGCCCTCAAAAGCAGTTGGGACTGAACTTGGAGGTATTGCTACAAATCAAGACGATACAGACTGGGAATTCTAAAGAAATACCAATGATACCTCTCCAGTGTTTCAGAGAAGGAAAATGTGATTTGTATTTGCTGCTTTTGTACGGTTAAAATACAGCTAGACCAAGGATACTTGAAAGGCCACGAAGTGGCTGTAATTGATTAACTCCCTCTTGGCATCACAAAACGCAGTGTGCCTCACTCTCTGTAAGGAGAACTGTGCATACAGAATGGCTCTCCCTTTCAAGGTCTTTTCTTAACAAGAGAGTGCCTGCTGTAATCTTACCCTGTACTGTATTATCAGCTCATAGTGCTGCAGTCCACAAGCCTTTCTGAATTCAGGCCTGGGCTTTGTTTGTGATCTTACCTGAACATCTGTTTGTCTTTTCCTTATGACCCAAATCATTTTAATAAGGAGAAATCCTTCACTTCCGAGTTGAAATGTGAAACTGCAAGGATTAGTTGCTTGTGTAAAATAAATGTTTCGCTCTCAAAAGACATTTTTCTCACTTGACATGCTGTCATGTTTGCCAAAAGTTAGCTATGCATCATTTTTCATGCAGTTTCAATACTGCCTTTCCCAAAGAAGTGAAGCTGTTTGCAGGAGTGACTCCTGCTCTTGCGTCTATTCACATTCTTTGTGCAAATCTGGGCTTTTGCACCTCTGTTTAATGTTGTGTCATTTTAGCAGTTCATTTGAGGATGTCTCCCTATGCAAAGTAAGTCTCAAGTTCTAGCAGGTACGGGTTAATTTTAAATAATCTAAAGTTACTGTACATATTTTTTATTTATGCTGTATTCCTGTTCACCACCAGAATTTACCAGAACATAATACAGTTTTCTTAGAAGAAAAAAGCAACATGCATTCAGCTTCACTGGCAGTGATGCTGGCAAACAAGCCTTTTCTGCAAGGCACAGTTAAATCCCCACGGAGTCAATTGAGCCATACTAAGGACCTCATACCCCCCTGGATCCCAGTGAATTTACCTGTGCTAAGTCAGATGAAAAGCTGTCTTCTCCCTACGATTCAGTAAATTCTATCTCTCAGGCAACTCAAATGGAACAAAAGCAGCTTTTTCTTTTAAAAACCTGGATATTCTTACTGTGTTGTAGCACAAGTTATGTCCCAAAGCCACTAGTACTTTACTGATGGAAGCATGATGGTGGTAAAAAAAGTATAACTAGATAATGGATGGATATATTTTAAATTTCCACATCCACATAGGTCTTCAAATCTTCCATAGCTAAGCAGGCCTGTGGCCAACTTGGAGAATACTGCTGTATTGAAGACTGAATGACTGAAATGCAAGCCTGAGAAACTCATAAAATTCTCAATGACCACATAAAAATAGCAACGAAAAAGTTGATTTTAGTCATTATGCTGTGAAGAGTGTTCTGTATTTCTAAACTTAACATGAGAAACCTGAGATTAAAGACCTGTCAATAAACTTACCTTATCTGCCTCCATTTTATATTTGTAATTCTTGGACTTCTGGTTTCACCATACTAACAGCTTCTTGTTACTACAGGGAAAAAAAATCATATTTGTGTCAATCATTAGGTAAGGAAATTGTTGTCAAAACTAGAAAATTCTTCTAATTTAAAAGTAATAACTGTTTGCTCTTGAAGAAGGTACTATTTTCATGTGAACCCCGTGTTGTGAATTCTTAACCATTACAGATTTGGACTGTTTGCAAGTCAAATACATTAGATAACATCTACAAGTAAATTTTGACTAACAGTACAATGTAAACAACAGTACATGTAAAACTCAAGTGAAATAAGTGAGAACACACATTAAGTTCAACTTATTTTAATTACAGACCTCTGAATAAATATGACTACTATTAAAACCTGTAGAAGATTTCAGGCAGGTAAACTGCTATTGTTTTCAAGCTTCTCTTGCAACAAGTGCCGTGGACTCTATAAAAATGAATTTGGACACTAATAACAATGTCAGTACGAAGTTATTCGAACCACTCTGTTCCAGTGGAGTTTCTCTGCTGCCCTCTCTATGAAAGAAAAAAAATTAAAAACATTTCTAAACACCGTTCCAATTTCTGCACTGGCATTAAGAAAAAAATTAAATAGAATTTTTTTAAGTTAAAAGCTCGCAAGACTTTATTCTTAGAACTACTGCTTCTCGACAAATGTCTCTTCCAACAAAAGCAATTAAGACGCACTGTGACTTCTCAAAATAAGCAGAAATACTTGAAAATTCTCTCTGCATTATATTTATTGAAAGGTTTTATACTCTTTTACTCATTAACTATGATCTTTCTATTAAGGAATAATGCAAAATAAATATTAGGAAATATGTATAATCATATTATTAAGGTTTCAACTACCTGTCACTGAAAAGATGATCTTGGAAACAATTGTTTTGAAAATCTGAAGTTTTTGCATACAGTTAAGTTTTCAAAATCTGAGGTCCATGATCTGCATTGATAAGATTCAAGTTGCAGAGACTTTCTATTCCAAACTGACAGTTTTAAGCACAATAGTTTTAGTTTTCTGTTGAATTGTGATTTTTTTTCAGAGCACTTGTTTCCTCTTGCTCATATTGATGATGTGTGTTACCAGCATGTGAATTAGTACTAAACTTGGACTTGAAATTTCCAAGTATCTTGCATTTAGGCTCAATGTAATGCATTTTTAAAGGGGCATATAAAACCTATAAATTTTCAAAATCTCATGGCCAATGAAACAGAAATCTATAGCCTGGTTACTTTTGAAATACTTGGGAAAAAAACACAAGTGGGGTTTTGGCAGCCACCTTTCGTTATGCTAGCATTTAGCATTATGTAAAATAAATACCTGTATAATAGAAAACTTCTGCTAATTAATATTATCCTGAATATATGCTCAATGCTGTTGAGTGTCTCACTGATACCACAGCAGTTTGTGAATGACTGAATGGATGAACACAGAAAAAAATGTGCTCTACTCAGGATCAACTTGCTCTGATACATGAATTCCTCACTGTAAAGAGTCTCAATGCAACAAGTACCCATTGAAGAGCAAACAATTTATTCTATTTAATGAACATAATTTTATTTTTTTTTATTGCAGAGTTTTGCCTTACCTTTCTTGTTTCCCTACTCCTCTCCTTCTCTTCAAGTGCTAGCAAAGTAGTTTTTAACTTAGAGGATGGGTAAAAATATGGGGAAACATTTGAAAACCATTGTTCTGAACCTCTCTTAACAAGAGGCAGGTACCAAAGTAGGTGACTTACATACCCTGCCTTTAATGCTGTTAAATAGCTTTTCCTAAAGCATATTTGCTTGTCTAATAGACCTCTGGAACAATAAAACTCAGAAACTGTACACATTACAGCAAAGACCTCAAAGGACTGTAAGAACCATACAATGAAATGAAACAGTAGGATGCAACAGACAAGTGAAGCCTTGAGATTATAAAAAAAAGAAACCACTGAAATTTGGGGTGGTCTACTAATAATCTGAATAAGCAGAATAACATTTGGTATTTAACATAAATCTATCCAGAAACTTGAGATAGGGTGAAGGGAAGAATGTTAGGTTAAACATGTGCCTATGGAAACCTCCATAATTCCCGCATGAAAACAACTAGTTCTACTCTAAAAATTATTTACATTAGTTAGATGTTTGTTTCTTAACCAAAACTTCTGGGAAAATGCCCCAAAAGCTCATATGAAGTCCGCTGAAATCAAGTGGTGGTTTTATTTTTAGATATGATTCTATAATACACCATTATTACTGGATTTACTTACATACCCTGATTCATGGAATTCTGTTGTCCTCTCATGAAATCCATCTGCAATGGAGGAGAATGGACTGATGGCAGGATGCAGAAGTTTTCCTCTGTTTTTTCAAAATTTACATGACATATGAATCAAGAGTATCAATGCTGAGTTTATCTACTACATTTTATTTTCAAAGTTTGCTTATTCTAAATTCAATATAAACTATCTTTCTAATTCTCACATTTCATGCAGTCAAAAGAAAAATATTCTTACAGGCAGATCTTTTGCCCAGGAGAAATCTGGCAAGTCAGTTCTTGAAATGCTTTCCTGCTCTGATCTGGCTGTTGGTCTAGAGCAGGTGACAGAGCCATCACAGACTTAATGGAATTATATATATTTGGCTGGTTATCATACTCTTTCTCCTGCTCCACTTTCTGCTTCAAGTTTTCCTTATCATGGGAGAACACATGAGTTTGAATCCTTGGAGCCTGCAGCATGTGATATTGAAAAAGGTGGTTCAGCATACTTTCCATTATTTTTTCTCCACGACATTACTAGATTTCCTCAAACTAGTTTTGATGACCCAGATGTTGGTGGCATGGCAATGCACATTTCTCTACATTGCTTCTTTTTTGACTTGCAGTCAAGATTTTTTGGCAACTTTGCTTTTTCCTTATGCTGGACATGTAAAATGACACATTTTGGTAAACTATAGCCTACAAAGGTGGTCTACTTAAATATCAGCATCACAAGCATTTCAAATGGAAGAATTTTATTGTTTCAGACTTTCTTCTTACTTTTTTACTGTGAGACTTTTTAACAATTTCAAATTTACAGGTCTGGGATTTTTTTTTTTCACAAGTGGTTGTTGGTTGGTTTGTTTGTTTGGGGGTTGAGTTTTTGGTTTGAGTTTTCTTTGTTTGTTGGGTGAGAAGGGGTGGAGAGAGCAGTCTTCCCTTCCCCCTCCCCCCCCTTCCCCAAGTACATTAATCTGTTTATTTTCACTGTAGGGATTAACTATTACATCTGGCGTGGGTGTGGATGTTTATCCACGAGAAGATCTTGCTTTTTTGTCTCTGTATCACCGTTTGAGGCATGCCTGTGTCCATCTGAATGGCCGTGCTCTCACAGCTCTTTCACTCGATAAAAGTACAGGGAAGTTTCAGCTAGGGAGGGCTCTACAACTTTTACAGTTCGAAGAAAATGTTACATAAATTTCAAATACAGAATTATTAAAGCGAACGTGTAGGAGCACGCGGGAAATTTTCTATTTTGACTGGGTTCACCATTTAGATCGCATGGCCCCAAATCACCGACCGACCGCAGCGCGGCCGCTTCCCTCACGGCCAGTCCGACATGGCGGCCCCGCCGCCGCCCCCTGGCGGCCGTTACTGCGCGGGGGCCGGGCGGGAAAACGGCTGAGGGACAGCGGGGACACCGGGACGGGGAAACGGCTGAGGGAGAGCGGGGACACCGGGACGGGAAAACGGCTGAGGGAGAGCGGGGACACCGGGACGGGCAGGGCTGAGGGAGAGCGGGGACACCGGAACGGGAAAACGGCTGAGGGAGAGCGGGGACACCGGGACGGGCAGGGCTGAGGGAGAGCGGGGTGACGGCGGCGGACAAGCTTCTTGGCAAGTAAACGCACCGGGAACGGGAGGGGGACACACGGCGGGAATAAACATCCCCTAAGGCTGCTTCTGTCCCCAGATGCAGCAACCGGCGGAGGCTGGGAACCCTCCCTGCCCTCCGTGAAGGGAGCGAGCAGCCCCGGGGCACGCTACAGAAATAACACCCAAGGTAAAACAATCTTTCTGCAAGTGTTGGTGGACTTACACAGCAGTTTCAAGCGCAGCCGCCCCGAGGAATGCAATTGAGGAAAAATGGAAGAGACGGGTAAGCCTTAGGCTTAGTTGTAGGCATCAAAACCTGACGGTTTTCTCTGATCTCCCAAAGTCTTCAATCATTTAAATTAATTGTGCTGGAAATATGCAAGCGAATAATTCTCACATAATCATAACCCTCCTAAAATTTACCTCAGCAATACCAAAACTACTTTAAAAAAAACACTCTGCAAATAATTGTCATCTGGCTTCACGTTAAGAAAACTGCCTTGAGATAGTAACATTTAAACCATGTCGAAACGAACCAAATATTCAATTACTAGAACAATTTAAGTAATTAAAACAATTTAGTTTTGCAGTCCAGCCTCTGATCAGGCTGCGTGGGGCTTTGTCCACCCAAGTCTGGAGCAGCCCCAAACAGCCCCTCAGCCTCCCCAAATCCTCAGACAGATTGATTTATTTTAAACAGACCAAACAACTGGAAACAAGACAAAGTAGTAGCATAATTTCTAACTAGTTTACAGCAATTGTTTAATTGTTTCATATATGTAAAAACAGTAACTTGGCACCAACATATCTGAAAATCTTTTTCATTAACACAAATACAATAAAAACAATGATACAGAAATGCACAAAGGCATTTCAATTAAGGCTTCTACAAATATTGCATGTTCTAGAATTAAACAGCTATTTCGTAAACTCGTTCTAAGACCTTCCAAGAAACTAAAAAAAACCCAACTCACTTAAACTCATATTCCACCGTGAGGCTTAATAGAATGAAAAGTATTTTGTAAAATAGGTAATTAGTCATCAAACTGTTTATTATGCTTTTCATATGGCAACCTCAAAACGCATTCATTTAAATATGGATATACTCAGACTCTCCTAAAAATTTACATTTGAAAGGCAAGCCTGGCTTTAAATACTGATCACATTAAGTTCTTTAATTCAATCCCTGCTCAACCATATAAAAATGACCGCATTTCACAACAAGAATGAATCTGGCTCTTGGCTGGCCATCAGGGATAGTTGGAAGGCCAATTCCTAGTGTTAATAAAAAAAATCCAGCAAGGATGTTAGCCAAGATTTCCCTGTACTGATATGATACCTTAGCCTGCACGGCAGGAACATCCAGGGAAGGAAACCAGCACCCTGAATCTCTCTGTATCAACGTACAAGGCAGTGCCAGCCATAATTTAGCTCTAGTTTTACAAAAATACAGACAAAAGAGCCACAACAATTTACCAAAGAGGCTAAGGGCTCCTTCCCACAGCGAACCGAACGCCTCAGAGTGCAGCAAACAGCTGTGGAACAGCTTTGAATTCTTGTAGATGTCTTTTTTCCTCCCTGCCAATTTTACCGCAGCATTTAAAAGATGTCACGAACACCGAATTTTTGAATAACTTAAATTTGCTGGATTTGGACACAAGAGAACACAAGTCCTCAACAGGGCAGTTAGTTATTCACGTCCCCGTGTTTGTTTTGAAGCAACTCAGCACAAAGCCAGCACAGAAAGCTCTTTGACATTTCAAATCTTATCTGGCTACTCTTAAATTCACTACTAAAAAAAAGTCCAGTAATTCTTCAGTGAACTTTGACAAGTGCACCCTTTTTACAACCACCCATAGACACAAGTATTAAATCAAACAAGGCAAAAATCAATATATGTTAAGTAAAACATACCAAAGGAAGTTTTGGGCTTCGGGTGATATTTTTTTTAGGTGGTAAATGGTTTTCAAACAAGACCTGGTCTGTGTCTACTAAGGAGATTTTTTTCATCCTGCGATAGATCTGTATTTATTCACATCTGCAATGCTTTTCATTTTGCCACTTTAATATAAAGGAAAAGGAATGTTGGTTCTCCTCAGCAAAATCCATCACCTCCCACAGTTACCGCTGTGCCACTGCATAGAAGGTGGCTTGCTGCAGACTTTTGGGGTTGATTTAATGAACATTTCCTTGTAATTTTCGGAAGAAATTTTTCATTCTGTGCTAACATAAAACAACAATTTGGCAGAAAACCACCTCCATCAAAATAGGTAGGGGTAGGAATATTTTTAACATCTACGAACTCCAAGTTTGTTTAGAAAGAGCAGTGAATAAAATGATTGCTCTTGCCATAGCAGGTAAGGAGAAATCAAAACACTATCCTTGTGAGTGGCTTTGGGATAGTTGCTTCCTGACTTTTGAGAAATTACAGGACACGGATACATCCTGTTGGCAACACAAAAACACCCTGTTTAAAGAGAAAATGTATTTAACTGACCAAACTGTTGCAACATTGAAACTTGTATCTACATCAGCCTGTAAGAACTTGTTATCATCAAAAACTAAATGAAGATAAAAAAAGTGACCTCTTTTATGGATTATTAAACAAAATCCTTGTGAATTTAATCCTTTATCCTAGGAAAGTATTTTACGACAAATAAATGTAGATTATTTGAAGATTTCTAACTTGGTGGGGTTTATGTTTCCTAACTCTGATTTGTTATAATTTTCCTTAGACTACTTTTATTGTAAGATTATTTTTTTTTTTTACTCTCTAGAAAATCAGATAAGCTAACTGCTGTTTGCGTTAGTAACAAAAGGAGGTTGTTGAAGACAGTCAAAAAAGCACCAAACACCTGATCTTCTGCATCCCTCTACCATCTTTGGCTATGCAGGTAGCAGTACTTACAAAATCACCCTGACCTTAAGCACTAGGGGTAATCTACTTTGTAAAATAAAAAGCAAAAGTATAAAAGTTTTCAATCACGTTTGGAAAGTGTAACGTACATAAAAAGATCGACATTAAATATATACAATATAAAAATACATTTTTTTCTTTATGAAAATTATAATACATAGCTATAATACACAAGATGTTGAGCCATCAGTCACAGCTACAATACATGCAGATTTTTGTTCCACACTTATGGCTGGACTCTGGGTATGACATCTCCGGGAGGAAATTCCTCAATTTCAGAATGAAACATCCATTCTAAAAGAGAAAGGAAAGAATTAGGTTTTCTTTGAAAACTTTCACCTGAATACAATTCCATCATTCCTGGAAAGTACCCTGGCATTCCCCCGAGCCTCCTGCTCTTCATCCCAATCCCATCATCAACAACTCCACCGTGGCAAGAGCCACCAATGCTTTAGAAAACCACTGCTGCTGCCCAAACGGAAAGAATCGGTGTCAGCATTAACAGCTGATCACCTGCAGTGCCATCGTGCATTCAACAGGGACACTGAAACACAGCTCTGAACGAGACTGAGGGATTGGTGAGGTTTCTGAGAGTGCCACACTCAGGAAGGAAAATTTCTGTTTACAGACTCGTTCGTTTTTAGAAGCCTTTGCTCTGTGTGTCACAGTGTACAGAGTACCCATCCTTAGCAGACCAAACTTTCTCTATTATTTGGAATAAGTACTAGTGAATTTCTCTCTAGAAATTCCTCAAGTGGTTTTCCGATCTCAGTAGGCACGTGTAAGGATCAAAAAATTTAATCCAAACTTGAGTACAATTCTGCCACTGGATTCCTTGAATAAGTCTTTTTTTATTTATTGATAAATGGATGATTTAAGCATCTATTGTAAATTTTACCACTGAGGACTGTAAAAGCTGCCACTTAGTTGTTTGGGGTTTTTAAAGTCATTAAAAGATTTACTGGAAATAAACATAGCAACTGGAGCCAGCTGAAATACAGACACCTGTACATTAAAATTCAACAGTAATCTGAAGAGGCCTGTTGAATCCTCAGCCTCCCAAAACCAAATCTGTGCTCCAATTTACGGTGTTCTTAGGATACCTTTTGACTTTGAAGTTGAAACTTGGGGTTTTTATGTACAGCATACCCTCAGGTGACAGGCTGCACACACTTGACAGGAAGGCTGAGTTAGGACACACCGTTGTTTGGATGCCAAGTGGAACACAAAGGGAAGAAGGGTCAGTTTCTAACCAAGTTTCTTCTATGAGGAGAATTTGCTTCCCCCTCCTCCAGCCTGGACCAGCACAAGCACAATCCGACTTTTCAAAGCTAGGGAGTTCCCAAAACTACTGCAATGTCCTACTGAAAATAACACTGAACTTGTAACCCATTTAGCACTTGCAGAAGAAACATTAATAACATTAGGGGATTTTCTAATTCACAAGTAGAATAAATACATTTCAAACATTTAAAATACTGATCAAGTATTTTAAATTATTTTTCTCTTCATCGAAAAGAGACGTTCTGTAATGTTTCAAAATTCACGTGGCTTCGGACAGGACAAATCCAGATTTCTTTTTAAATTAATGTTTATCATACCAAACACAGACACCAGCATCCTAAGAAGCATTTGCTGTGCAAGGTTGCTAGAAGATATTTGATTTTCTTCAGTCACAAAATTTCTCAGGACTAGTCTTGAACACCAAATGCAGAACGCAGCAGATTAAAAAAACCCAATAACTTGAATAAACAATATTTGCCTATTCCTGTTTCTTACCTTCACTGTGGTCTAGCTCTGGTCGGGAACTTAAGAAGATCCAACTTGTCCCAACTAGAACAGACACGACGAGATTGACCACAACCCACGAATGAACAATTTCTGCCTCTGTACCTGCAGTCCTGGGAGAGACACACCAAATCATCAGTCAGCACTGGTGCACAGAAGGTATAATAATAATAGTAATAGTAATAATAATAATAATAATAATAATAATAATAATAATAATAATAATAATAATAATGGCAACAGACTAACATCAAAACAAGTTTTTTGTACCATCATGATGGTCTTGCATTGCAAAGGCCTGGTACAGAGAAAAATTACCAAAGACCACAGAATCCCTAAACCTCCACCCCCCCCAAAAAAAATCTAACTGCTCAAACCAGCAAATTTTCACAGAAATGCTTTTGTTCTGCTTCTCCCGGTTTAATTTAAAGATTCTTGCTACCAGAATTTAGTAAGTACTTCAGAAAGTAACAGTTTTGGGTGGGATCACCTAACATGAAAGGATGGTTTATATTTAAATGCCAGCTGTGTCTGCTGAGCCCATGCATCCTGTGGCAGATTACTTCAGGAACAGCGTTGACTGTGCACAGAATATCCTGGTTACCTCAGGAGGGTCCCACTCTCAAGCAAAAGAGATTCCTAAGGTTCCTGCCAGATGACATTTCCAGCATCATTCCAACTCTCGTTTGGGGTATAACAGGTTTGCAAACAACATGACAAAACTCATCCTTGAGTTGTTATTTTTCAAGGAAAATCTCAAATATTCAGGACAAGCTGGAAGGCAGGTTCAGAAATAAAATCCTTTATCAATACTTTCTTACATATCTTGTATAACCACTTCAATCTGCCAGTTTGACAAGGGTCCCCCAAGCGAGCTATGTTATAATTTACAGAAGTTTCCTTGTTTTTCCTACCAGATGCTGCCATTTTCTGAAGGGGGCGTGTAGAGGTTGATTCTGTCACACGTCATCTGCTGGCTCAATGATAAGATAAGAGCAGCAAAGTACACTGGAAGAAATGGAATTTGTAGTGTCAGATATAAATCCCAAAATGCTCTCTCATCATGACATGGTACTAATCACCACATTTTCTTTCCTTTCGCTGCACTGCCTCCAATCATCGTCTGCTTTAATTCATTCTCTTTTATTAAACATTCCCCTGACCTATCCAAATCTGGTTTCTGCACTTTTACAATCCACGAGCTACATCAAAGCTTGCGTCTTGTGATTCTGTCGTTTTGTTAGGCTTGTGTTCTATATTCATAAATGGAAAAAAACTATCTCACTAACACTACTATTGCAAAGCCTTTCTTATTATCAGCTACTGAGGCTGATAATAAAGCAGAAAATAACCCTGGAGGAAGATTTCAGTAAAAAGAGCACGGAGGAGTTTGCCATTTACCATATTTTCTGGACAGCTTCCTATCTACTTCAAAATACTTACAGAAAGAAGCTAGTGCTGCTGGGTCTAGGGTAAGAAAGCCCCTCAGTGCAACTGATGCTTTTGCCAGGTCAATCCTGATAAGAAAATCAAGAGTCATTAACACAGCCCAGCAAGATATTGATGATATTGTTCCTCTAACAGTATTCTATTGTTCTTTCATATTTTGCAAAGTATTTTTTCTGCCCCTGTAACAGTGCCTAAATATACAACTGTATCCCACAGACATGGCAATGGTCACCAACTCCTCCCCTGGTTTATCCTACCTGTAAGCAAAAGAAACATTTGTAACATCCATTAATCTAATCTCGGTAATGATTGCTTTTTTGAGCTTCTTTCTTTTCATTCCCACTCTAAATCTGTAGTGGAGAAACCCCAGCTAAACCAGGAAAAATGTGCACTCAGCTGTGGTCCACACCTGACCAGGCAATGGATTCATAGGGAAAGTGAACCCGATAGAAACATTTGCTGTTCTCCACCCATCTTCACAGTCTCACCTCCAAAAAAACCAGGTTAGCTCTTACATTTGTTTCATTCCTCACGTTACTGATCCCACAGACAGCAGCAGTACATTGAAGCAGGGTGTAAGCACCCGACAGAAATGAGTACCAAAGGACAAGTACACCCTTTCTGTGTTTAGTCAGCCATAGGAAATATCATTCTTTCAGTACATAAATTAAATCATCAACAGCAAACCAAAATGTGCCTCAGAAAGGAGAAAGGAAAATCATACATAAAAATTATATATATATACACCTTTCAAATACAAATATGTTTTACCTGTCAAAGGCTGAGACTGTGCTGATAGACAGCAAAAAATAGAACAAACTTTGAGCTGGGTATGCGATTGTCTTATACTGCTCAAGCAGGTTAGAAACCATTGAAAGCTCATTTCCTGCCAAAATGTAGATAACCACGATGTTCCACACAGCATAACCAGCAAGGAAGCCATGGCTGAAGAGGCCCAACACCCTGAATGGAGGAAAGAACATGAGACAGTTTGAACATCTCGAATTAGGCATAGACAGAAAAGGCCTAGGAATTCATCTGTTCAACCCTGCTTTTCACAGCCTTTCAGAGACGGAGTGCTTTTTCTGATCTAGTTAAAAAAATTCCAAGCAAGAGTTCTGTTTCCTCCCGCCCCAGACTGCACCAGAACCTGAGCACTTAAAGAAAACAAAGATGCTTTGCCTTCCCTTTCTTACAGCCACAGGCATAAAATATTTTCACTTGTAGCTGCCTGTAGTTTCCCCAAGAAGCTTCCCCAAGAAGTTTCCCCCACTGTCCCTTACACTTACACAACGTTCTAACTTGTCCCCAAGGTAATCTTTCCAACAGCTTCATTGCTAAGGAAAAGCTTGAGCAGGAAAACCAGACTTACAGCTAAAACACACCACAGAAAGTGGAGATTATCTCCCATTCTCTATCCCAGCATAACCACATATTAAAAAAATAATGGTTTTGCTGTTATGTGCAAGCTTCTTCCCCCAGTGCGATTTCACTCCTCCCTCTTTCTTACCAGCCAGGATTTTTCTTTGAGAACTGTCTGAATTCAGGTATTTTTTATTCTGGTGATGCACATGATGGGTCAGTCTTACTTTCTAACACATTTCTGTAGGTGATTAATGTTTTGGCTACCAGCTCAATTTCTTGCTATTGAGATTTTGCCTGAATTTTCACAATATGGCTTTCTTAGTTATTCTTTTTATAAGCTGTACTTCACATGTGATGTCTAAACTGGAAATAAATAATCTTGACAACAAATACCAAAAGCTAAAGGACTGATAAACTTGCTGAATCCTGAACCACCATTTATTAGGAATATCCAAAAGAAATGAAAATACACCACAACTATAGAGAAAACACACCAATTATCAGGGAGGGAAAAAAACCCCCAAAACCAAACCTCTGATTTATGTTTATTTACAGCAGAACATTTCTCCTTCACCTGAAACTTCGGTGCACTGAGAGGGCAACATCTCTAGTAGTCCATGAAGCCTTCACGTCCAGAAGTACATTGATATTTTCAGTGGTTTTAATCAACTCTGCTCGGTCAGCTGCCTGAAAACGCCCTGAAAGCATAATGAAATCAGTTTTAGAGAGCTCTGCTTCCTTTCCCCATCATTTCTACATTAATACTTATTAAGCTTAAAAAGCTGTAGGCATCAGAATTTCCATTAGAAAATGTCTTCCTGCCCTTTGCCAGTCTACACTGATGTAGGATGTCTCTGGTCAGAGAGATGCTGGGTCAGGCTATGGAGTCAGCAATGTGCCAAGCACTTTGGGAACCTACTCAGTGTTCCCAGGGACAAAAAAACCCCAAACAAAATAACGGAAAACCACAAACGACCTGCAAAAAACTTCCACTTGAAAGACTTTTTCTAAGTAGTAGTTTCTTCTCAAGGTACTGTGACAATATTAAGTCAAAAAAGCTCAACTGGTTACTTTGAAACCTTTTTCATCCCCACCATGAAATTCAAAAATTGAAATATGCCAGCACAGCAACACCAGCATTCACTGTTGAAAAACTATCATGTGCATTTATTTCCAAATAATTTTTACTTTGGAAAACTTAAAAAAAAATCCTTCCCAATACTACAGTATTTAGATTTTAGACACAATAATGCTGTTTCTAATTGCAGAAGTGTTTTAAAATTACTGAAATCGCAATATGAACTCACGATTTTTCTCAACAAACACTTTGCTAACAGGCTGACTAATTCCAGTGGGAGCAGCAAACACAGGCTGCTGATCTGGGCTCCTCCTGTTCTCCTCCTCGATGATGTCTTCTTCCTCCACTTCCAGCTCATTGGAGCTCACCTCGGCCGGCCGAGGTTTCCTGTTGGCACACAACACACAGCGGGACAGAGAAAGAACAGGAGGTAATTTGTAAAATCCAAAAAACACATCAGCATATTATACACCTGTATAATATTGCTCTGTTTATAATTTCAAGGACTAAAGCTTCCATGGAGTTAGTTGACTAAAACCATAAGACTAATTCTACATCAAGAGATGAACGATCAGAACATATTAGAACAGTTGAAGGGAAAAAATGCTCACTTCCATAAAATTAAGATAGTAAGAATGACAGAAAGCAGTTCCAAATTCTAATTTTTTAATGTCTGTGACTGAACTATTAGGCTCATGGAAATGTACACGGAGCTGTGATCCATCCAGGTATGCACAGAATGAAGAAGTGAAAGTTAGATCTTAACCCTGGAAAGAACTGAATGTATGGCATTGTGGGCTTTAAGATTTTACATTTTTGTCAAATCTGTAAAACACTCCTCAACCGCACTGACTGTCACAGTTATTCCAGATTATGAGCTATAGTAGTTCTGTCTCACTTTGTTCTTTTTCTCTGTTTGCGGATCACCGTTTCTTCAGCTTCAGGGACATCCACGCCATTTCCATTCTGAAATAGGGATGCCACATTTTTCTGGGTGAAAGAGGTCTCAGAATCTGAAGATAAAAAACCCAACCCAACACGAAAGTTTCAGAGCTTTCATAAAAGTGGAAATACATTCACCTGAACACTTAAATAGTTATTAATGATACAAAAAGAGTGGCAAAAAAGTCATGATCTGAGCTCGGAATGATGTAAAGTATTAGATAATTTCCAAAACTCTATATCCATCCTTTTCCTGGATGTTTGTACCCTATGAAATCTGAAACCAGAAAGCGAAACTCTACCCCTCTAACCAGAGTTTACTTTCAGCTGGTTTAGGCAAAGAAATACACGAAATCTTTTAAACCTAAGCACACGCTGCCCAACAATATTCCCGTTGCTCCCAAGTTTCATTTACTGCTCTCACGTACCAGCAGGTACTTTCTTCTTCTTGCGTTTCCTCTGAGGAGGGGCATCAGGAGGTTCAGGAGTCAGGGGCTCGCTGCTCTCAGACTGCCGGCGAACCGCTGCTTGCACAATGCCATCTACAAAGCACAGGAAAACAGCCAGCGGCCTGAACTGGGAGGCACCGAGAAACAAGCACCAGAAAGCTGCTCTTTACTACACTGAGAGGTGAAAATGCTCGGAAATGAGGTGAAAATGCTCGGAAATAAGGTGAAAATGATCAGAAGGAGAAATATACAAAAGTATTTCACTGTAACGCTTACATGCTCAGGAGGGAATTTAAGTGGCACAATGCCCATTTTGGCATTCTGACTGAAAATAATCCATCCCCAAAAAGAACTACACCTCTATATTGTTCTTTTCCATGTGCAAAGATTATTAACGCAAGAGCCGAGAAAAAAGGAATAGTTTATTATACGGTGATCCACACAGAGACGTGCTACGGCAAAATGGCATCACATCAAAGGAAAATTTAAATGGTAAACATAGAACAAGAATAAAGAAGGAGCAGAAAAAAAATCCACTGAAGGATATTTACTCCAGTCTGAGAGATGAATTATTATACTTTGGAAGAATTATATTTCTGTGAGAGGCTAACATGAATTCATATTATAGTGCAGTAGCATCAACTTGCACGACAGCTGCAGAAAGACAAAATTACTTCTCCATTTTATATCACACCTGTTTATTAACAGAGCCTTCGAGGACTGCAATTTTTATGTTAACAACCGAATCTTTATTTCCACTTCAAGCTCAGGTTTACCCACCTTTTATAAACCTTTACTGTGCAAAACTGCAAAATCAATTAGCAAAGTAACGGTGAAAGGTGTGCTTTGCACCATCTTTCAACTCACTGAAAACTACAGTAAACAAAAGTTAACCCTCAGGATATCCTGCTAGCAACAGCTCTACTTGTTGTATTTAAAGGTCTGGCCTTACTTTTAAGCAAATAAAGGAGGTTTGCTCATCAAACTTTTATATGGATCCAAGTCAACTGGAGACAGAAATCCACTAGATGCTATTAACATGTCCTGCTTTATCAAAATAAAGGACTTATCATCTGGCTTAAAACAATATGCTTGTTCTGCAGATCTGCTTCTTGTACAAACACGAAGCTCTGATATTAATAATTTTTTAGTCAACCCTTCAGGGATTATGGAGTGATTAACTTGTGACTTTATTTGGTCAAGGACTCAAATTGAACCAGATTGCTGTACGAGTTTTATCTTAGTTCATTCAAAAATTCAAGGGCTTAACACATTCAACATAAGCAGCTTATGGCTGGAAATGTCTATTTAATGAATTATGCAAAGAAGTTAGAAAGGAAAGAATGGCAGGAATAAAAGAATAGTTTTCAGTCTTGGCAGGACCTTACCTAATGGAGTCTTTCCTTTGGTTTTCCTTTTTTTGGGACGACTGAGCGGGATTTCATCTGCATAACAAAACAGAAGCATGGGTGCACAGCAAGGAGAAACCTCCATTTCCTTTTTAAAAAAGGAAAGTTAAGAAATACATTCTCGTTGACAAATTATGGCATCTTTTGTTTTTACAGATGACAATTCACCAGTTCCCACAAGGAGGAGGAGTACAGAAGATGGCAGGAAAACAGGGTAAGAAGTTTTATGTGCAGCAAAGGCTCAATACACACATGCACATGTGTTACGTGATAAACTGAAATACCCCGAATAATGCTCTGAAAAATAATCTTACTGTTCAAAGCACAGCAGCAACATTTCAGTTACCTTGATGGAAATAGCCAAGGGCAAAGAAAGCAAAGAAAAACAACAGTTCAAATAATCAGCCTGCATTTAGGAAAAGTGTAAGGCTCTATCTTTAAAAAGAGAATGAGTGGCACCAAAAGGAACTACCAATGCTTGTAGTTCCCTTTAATAACTCACCTTGGCTTCCACTTCATGTTGAAGAAGAAAAGTCGTTGATGAGCAGTGTAAAAAGATGAAAAGAAAGTTAATTTTGAATCGATTACAATTCACAACCTGGAAATGAACACTGCTGCTTTTGTGGTTCATTTCCTTATCCCACCCCCCCTTCGTGAGCTGTTGCGTAGAACAGGGTTAAGGGTAGGAAGCAATCAGCAAGATTCAACATTTTCTTGGTAACTATGCACAGCCTCTTGATTGGCTAGCTGTGGATCAGATTAAAAGCTTTAATCACCTGGCTAATTCAAACTTGTCTTCCTGCCTGATATATAAGAAACCAACAAAAGTTATGAAACATTTGAGCCCGTACATCACTAAAAAGACGTTATCTGTTGACAGTCATAAACATCACATTTACTTGCAGGCACTTTGAAGGAATTATGAAAACTATAAAAACTACATGAATTGCTTTTCTTTTTGCACTGAAAAAAAAAGCCCAATTTTTCCCTATACTCCATCAAACTAACAGAAACCTAAATCCCTATTAAAGAATATCTAGCCTTATTCCAGAAACTCCTGTTTTCAAAAGATTGGTGTCAAACAAACTAAAGAACACAAAATAAAAGAAAGAGGGAAGAAGAAAACATTACAACAGACAACAATTAAACTATACTAGAGATCAGAACTGGAATATTTGTCTAAAGGTTTTAAAGGGTTTATCATCAGTATTAAGACTGAGGTAATATGGTAAAATTTCTTGGCTTCCATCACTTTAAAATGCTTTGCATTGCTTGTAAAGCATTTTGGGAGAAAAAAATTAGCAAGAGTAGCAATTTTACTACTCAGATGTTTATCCAACTTATTTCTCTTAACGTTATTGCTTTCAAAATCTGCAGTATAGCATCACGATCAGTTCCAGAGAATGCAATGATTTTACCTTGGCACTGGAGGAAGGGCACGAGGCGGGCACTGAAAAAGACAAGAGACAAAAGTCAACTTCTGCCAGCATGAAACCACCTCTCAGAAAACAGCTTCAGATCAGAACATACAGGGTTTGTTCTGCTCTGTATGCCTTGTAAATGACCAAACATTCCTAATGGAGATGTTACATAAAAGCAGGACGTAAAAGATGCTGGAATAATATGCCTTTCCTAGAGTTCTGATGGGCACTGCAGTAGGAACACACAGCTAACCTCCGTGTGTGAGGCACAGCTTGCATTTCAGCCTCAATAATTTGCACTTTTCATGTAAGCTACCGCTTTTATTAGAAGGCTTATTAGTCATCCTATTTAAATAAATATAAAATATTGCAGTAATTTATACATTCAATATAACTGTACAGTACACAACATGAGCTAAGTATTTTCTGTTAATGAAGTTGTAAATTCAGAACAATAAAAACAATAAAAGGAAATAAGCTCACTTATGAAAATACTTTTAAAAATGATAAAGTATTATTTTTCTCTTTCTCTCATCTAGAAAAAATGAGTTAACTTTCAGATTCTGTACTACACAATTATATTGAAAGAACGGACACAAAGAAGTATTTCCCATGCTCAGAAAATTCAGACACCAGAAATAAAAAGATTGGGTAACACTGGTAAGACTCAAGGATCCACAGACTTACCACTTGTTTCTTTCCCATATCATTTGAAGTGGTTCCCTGAAAGAGGCACTGTGAACTGGTCTATGCTCCCTCACGCTGCTCACATTGAACCTCAGCTAATTCTGAACTAAAAATAAACTTCAGGCAGCCAGGATTAGCTGGATATGAACCCTCCTGCCCCTGGGTCAGGACCCAGAACTACTCCCATTTGAAACAAGGGCAGGTTTTTCAACAGCAGCAAATGTTACTTGCACTAAAAAAACCCTTAACTCTGCATGCTGGTACAGGTTCCTATAAGCAAATTTGACACTGGTTTGTTTACCCAAAGCAAATGAGATGCCTCATGCAAGGAAGGGTTTGTGGGATTAGACCTCAAATCTCTCACTTGGATTTTGGCCATGCTGAAGACAGACAGCAAAGTGCCATTTACACTCATCTAGAGCTGCACACCCCAAGTGGCACCCAGCAAACTGGTGGGGACTGGTTGCACGGTATCGGTGCACCAGAAGGGAGAAAAAGTATTGGTAAAGGTCAGTTCTCATTACTTTTACCGTTCCAAACATTCCTGTGGCAATAAATACTAAATATTTAAGATACTTAGTGGTTTAAAAAACAAGGAGCTAAAAACCCCGATAAAAACAAACAAAAGGCACAAACCTTTTATACAGCCTTCACTGCCTACACAGTAGTAATTCCGTACTCTGTAGCACCTCTATTTTATAACCTTCTACAAAACAACTGGCAAGTGCACTGATTTCTGTATAATTTATTTCTCGCAACACAGGAAACCACATGCAAGCAGCCAGTCGTGAACACTCATCTATCCGTCTGTGTGACAGTCCCCACCTCCGCCACAGAGCCATCATCAGCAGTTTCACAGAGCCTGAAGTAACTCGCTCCAAACTTCATAGAAAGGGTGAGTTTGGGGACAGGTCGCCACGGACATTTTGTTATCGACAGTGCTCTAAGGTGTCCCTGAAACCAAGAGACTCCCACAAAGCGGAGAGCCGCTGCCTTTGGGAGAAAAAAATTAGCAAGAGTAGCAATTTTACTACTCAGATGTTTATCCAACTTATTTCTCTTAACGTTATTGCTTTCAAAATCTGCAGTATAGCATCATGATCAGTTCCAGAGAATGCAATGCTCGCACACCTGAGCCAGGCCACAAGGCTGCAGGACGCACCTGGAAACTCGGGGGGAAAAACGACCTACCCAACTCCCCGGGTGTCCATTCCAGGATGCTGAAAAGGAAATGCTTACAACGTTCAGAACGTTAAAAAACACTGAAGCATCCTTTACACATTTGTTAAAGCCTTGCAGATTTTCTTTTGAGAGATTTATAGGAAACGACACAACGAGGAAATGCTTGCCAAGACAGGCAGACCCTGCGG
The DNA here is from genome assembly GCA_013396955.1 of Regulus satrapa. Classification (NCBI taxonomy): domain Eukaryota; kingdom Metazoa; phylum Chordata; class Aves; order Passeriformes; family Regulidae; genus Regulus; species Regulus satrapa. The sequence goes on along the minus strand of VWZN01000679.1, from coordinate 483,941 downwards.
CCGCTGGCATTGCGCCTCCCGCGGGGGCGCAGCAGGGCGGGCACCGCAGCTACCGGGGCGCTCCGCTCCCGCGTTGCGCCTCAGCTCCGCCTCCCCGGAGCGGCCGCAGAGCCGGGGATGGCCCCG
>VWZN01000679.1:440005-473814 GCA_013396955.1 Regulus satrapa | reverse complement strand
AAAAAAACCAACAAAAAACCAACAAAATCCCCCAAAACCAAAACCTTCAACAACCCAAAGCAACACCACAAACAACAACAAAACATATCAGCTCGGTTTAAAAAAAACCCCAGCTTATTAATATTATTTTGAATGCATCAATAATGAGTTTTATAAGCGTTTTTCTTTTCTGAATGCCAGCCATGCCCACAATCAGAAGCAGCTTTCCTCTTTACCACATCAACTCCTACAGGCACTGGGGATTCAGGCCTCCATATTACCAAAGGAAATCCAATTATCTGCTGACATCAGTGCAGCCCCTGCTGTCACAGCTTGCACGGGTACAGCTGAGGAGGATTGGATAAACAGATCTGCTACTGATGCACGAGAAGAAAGATTCACCCTCTGGGATAAGAGGACAGCAACCTTACTACGGAGGTAGTCAGAGAACAAGAGGAAGACTGAAAGCAACAGGATTTTATATAATGGCTTTTCAAGCCAGAGTGGCTTCTGAAGCTAAAGTGGCATTTTGGTTTTTGCCACCTGCTTGTTTTCTAAGGCACTTGATTGTCTCTGGACACCCTTCTCTCAGCAGAGCCAAAAACCATAGCTAGGAATTTAGAGTTAGGTCAGAGGAACTTACCTGACTCAAATGTTTCTTCATCTTGTTTAGTAATCCAGATAGCAAAGATATTAAAATAAATTCAAAATTTAATTCTTTTCTTTCTAATGAATATCAGAATCAGAAATCAGTTTTCCAGCTTCTGTTGGTCTGTTTCACATATACTTTCCCCAGCTCCCTCTACCCTGAGGTGGCAAAATACAGCTCACCATACTTGAATGAACTGTTTCACCTCTTTTCACAGTCCTACAGGATCACATCCCTCCATGAGAGCTTCTGAATTACCTTGGAGAAGGAAGAATGAACTGCACTGCTTTAGGGAGCAGCTCAAGTTACCAATCTTTACACTCCGTGTTCACAAATGAAAACCTAATCTTGCTGCTTGATCTCCCCAACATCAGTTTCCTGACAAGGAATTGTGTGGGTTATTCAAGACCACGACAATCTGTGGCATTAAATATGCAGTAGGCAAAAAACTATGGTAAACTTATAGCCACAATCCAACACCTGAATCAAAAAGTTTGGATCTCGTTCAAGGAGATATTTTTGTGCTTGTCAAAACACTTGACTATAAGCACTGTACAACAGAACTGCAAACAGCTCATTTTAATACACTTCTACTAGATGAGGTCTCCGGGGTATGAAAACCAGAATTTTCTACCATAAAGTTCACTAGGAGAATGAGTGGTTTTAATCTAGGAAATTAGGCTTTTAACTAGCTACTGCCTTGAAGCAAATAAAATCTCAAGTGAATTCAGTTACCTGTTTCCACACACTTTTCGTCAATCTGCATGTCGTCCTCTACAGAACAACACAAAGGAAAAAAAATTCATCTGAATCAGAAAAACCTTCATCAAAAACACCCTTACAGATCTTACAACACTGAAGTCAGACATCAGAAACAAGATACGTGAAACTCAAATTGTCTTTAGACATCTTTAAGGATTTTAACTGTTAAATTTAGTGATGTTCACTGTGAGCAAAAACTCTTAAGTGAGTCTTGGAAGGGCATATGTCAGAGAGACAAAAGCATCTAACTTGAATTCTCTTCTTGAAATAATGAGAGGTTTAACATGGCTGTCAATCTGTTGATCCAGTAGATATCTATTTATTATAACTATCAGGAATATAATTTTCTGTCCTATAGCTTTTAAATATATTTCCATTATGCTACACTCAAGGAAAGTGTTCTGCTTTTTATTTTTATTATTACTTTTGCAAAGAAAAGGAAAAGATCAATTTAGCTCTTTCTCAATCCCCAGACCACATCAATTTATGTCCCTGAAATGTGATCCCATGAGCTTGGGCAACCTCACGGGCTCACAATACAGCACTGCTTGTGTTTTGTTCTTGCACACCCCTCCAGAGAGGCTCAATAGGAGCTCCTTTCATCTTACAGGACAACTGTCAGAGTATCTGTCAATGGTATTCTGCCAACATGTATCCTTTAAAGAAATACTCTCTTGGAGCTGCTCCAGGAGAGAAAGAGGGAGCAGAAAAGAGAAGGAGGAAATGCTGTCTTTGTTTCCTCAAAGAATGCATCCAAACAGTCACTTCCCTGACAGATAATGCACAGCTAAAGCTTCCACTCTAAGACAAAGTGTCCATCTACTACTTCAGGTGGAAAAAAGCCTGGATTTCAATTGTTAAGCACACAAAATGCCAAGAGCTTGGGATTCTTCAAAATGCCTAATTTCTGACAACTTTTTAAAAAGCCTGTAAAAGCCTGTGCTATACTGGTTCCAGGTACAGAAATGCAATGCTGTCCAGATGGGATTTCCTACCTTCTTCCACAGTGCTTACTGCTCACAGCATATCCATTGAAGCAGTTAAAATGCAATAAAATTATGGTGAAAGAGAGCCTCAGCTCTAGTAAACACAACAATCAGTGCAAGAAGAATCCTAGGGAATGAAACACATTCCGTCTGGGATTTATCATGAGAGAAAAATTTTCTATTTACATAAAGAACCATAGAAGAAAATGGGGACAGAGGAAACAGGAAGAACATTCTTTTTTTCTGGGAATAATTGCATATTTACAGAAAGTTATAGCTGGCAGAGGGTAATACTTCTGGATTGTTACCATGATAAATTCAAGGGCAGCACAGCTTATCCTAGACCTCAAGAAAAGAAGTTCTGTTATTCTGTCAATAGCTTTGATGGCAAAGAAACATTCTAAACATTGCATTGGCACTTCTCAGTGCAGAGCTGGTGTCTGTGTCCCTGGAAAGCCAGGCCAGTGCAATTGTCACCTCAAGATGTACAGCCAGTTCTCCTAGAGAGAACTGGCCTAGTGAGCTCCTAGAATTTAGAGACTTCAGAAGAAGTTGAATTCACAGCTTCCAAGTACACTGGAGACAACCCTCTCCACCATCAGTACTCCAGGTACAATTATTAAGTATTTGTTTTTCTGGGGATAGTTAACACATTGAAGGTTACAATATGGCTCCAGGAACAATGTCTTCGAATTGAGCTGTATTCTATAAGCTTCTGTTTCGGTATCCCTCAAACAGAGGCGAGATCTTTCTTTCCTACTCAAGTAACTTTTCACTCACACATTGATGATTTGAGACAGAGATGGGGCTGGAAGGGCTGAGACCACCAGAACTCTCGCTGCTTCCTACATAGAAATAAATTGATCACAGTTAAAGAAAAAAAAAAACCAGTCCACAAGCACATGATGCCCCAGTCAGATTCACTGCTTACATGCAAGATCCATCAGCACTGAACTGAAAGAAGACAGCAAGAACTGAAACATTACCAATGTTTTAGCCCACTGCAAAGTCCTGAAATAAAACCAACGTGCTATCAGAACTATTCAAATATCCAAATCAGCAGCCCAGAAGTATTAAGAGTTTAAATTAATGTAAAGGAAGATAATCCATACTGTGGTACAGACTCCTGGAAGTAGAAGAGTGTGCTACTGTTAGGAGCAGTGGTATTATTGCCTCCATTACTACACAGAGCCTCTTGCTTGCAGCCTGAGTCACAACCCAGTTTGACTTCACCTTGCATTATACAGACTCCAGAGAGGTTTATATTTATTACAAAGTGAAGATTTTCATCTGCTATTGCAGGGCCTTATGTTATCCTGGGGGTACCACAGGACATGTGGTTAAAGGATCAGGTTGAAAAATTTGCTACTGCAGTGGAAGAACTCTAATTCTGAATTCATGTCGTGTAAAAATAATGGTCTGTTTATGCAGAAAATAATAGCCAAGAGATCCTTGTTCTTTCTTGAGTGTTTGGATTTTTTTCTCCTTTTTTTTTAAAATCTGGTCTACTCAATTTTGACCAAAGCTGAAGAGGTTACTCATGCATCACAGAACATTTTTTAAAAATACTATGCTTTCAGTATCCCACTCTTCCCCTTGCTTTTTTTTCATCAGAGATGATAGTCCTTTAATAGTCAGGGCCCTCAATTTCCACACATCTTTCAGCTGCTACATTCCACCAGATGTCTTAGCAGCTATCATGGAGACTGGACAAGTGCTGCCAATTTCCTAAATTGCAATTTGAGATTGTACCGGTGCTTTCAAAGGCTTCTGCTCACACAGGTGCTCTTAAGGGAAAAAAAAGCAAGAAGCCAAAGATCAGAAAAAGGAAAGGTGTGTGTCAGATGTTACTCTGAACCATCCAGCTACAAAAATTGAGAAGATTTTAAATAACAAAGTGTGAATAACTGGCTAATTTTTGAACCAGAAATCAGGAAAATGATTATTTCTTTACCTTTTAAGAAGATGATTTGAAGGTATGAGTCCAGCACAGGCACTGAGATCTGAAACTTTCCTAGCCTGCCACCAGAAAGCATCATTCTGGTCCACAATCTGGAGTATTTCACCCCTCTTAAAAGGCAAACCTGCATCAGCACATGGGATGGCAGGATCTTGCAAGGGCCAGTAATCTGCCATTGCTCGCACGTAAAGCTGGTAAGGAAAATATGCAAGAGTAAGTGGAAGCCAAGTTTAGGATGGGTACAATGTCAGCTTTATAATCACAGGGTTGATATAATAATTAATAATTAATACTGCTGCAGCTTCAGTCTAATGATGAAGTCAAGTTTTTAAAAGCAGATCAAGCCCAAAACCCTCTCTTGTTTGTTAAAGGAAGAAAAAAACCCCATTTGTCTCATACATTAAGAAAAGCATTGACCTTCAACCTGTAGCTCACTCTGAAAGTGCCTTCATTACACAGTTACATTTCTAATTACTGTCTTTACTGCTTCAGCAACAAATACTGGTGTCAGCTGAGAGGCAGCCATAAAGGCAAGGTAACACTTTGGGGATTGCAATGAACTGCCAGGCACCACCATGTCTTTGTATCACAAAATTAGGCACTACTGCTACCAGTCTGGCAAAAGGAAAAGAGGTTTCTTACTGTTGTTTGGTTGCTGACAGGCCGATCGGAAACTGGAATTAATTTGAACATAATTGTCCCTTGAGACAGGGCCTAAATGAGTAGAAAAGAATTAAAATATGGTTGGTATTCAACAGAAGTAATCGAACATTGGCAACACAAGCTCGAGCCAGCATGGCTTTGAGGATACTGTAATGTTTGTGTTTCAGATAGAATTCAGGTAGAGTCAATAGGACAATACTGTATTTTTTCCAAAAGGAAACTCAAGAATGAAACCTCAAAGTTTTGCTGAATATTTTTTAATTTAATACAACCTATGTTTCATTTTATGTATAAGTAATTTCAGCATTGATTCATACCTGAAATCTTATTTAAATTAGTGGCAGCATCTGGTTAGATGGATGATATGAAGGGGGAGGAACACAATTTAGTAATTAAGCATTCCATTAGTGTTTGTATTTCTTCTACCTAGAAATGGTACATCCAGGGCAATAGCACATAAACTTGGTATGATTACACACAAAAATACCTCACTGGCTGGCACTTTACACCTTGCTGTCAGGAACCCTGAAAAATTATGGGCAAAAATAACATAACAGGGACATCTCAAGAGATTTCTTTGTGGGAATTTTGTCAACAGTAATTACTCTGCCCTTTTCTTGCGAGGCGAGGTGTGTAGCTTACAAGATCATTCACTCTGCCTTTAGTGCATTTTGTTACATGGACTCTTACTAGAATAGCACCTTTCTGTTTCTACTACTGTTACTACTTTCTTGTGGAATATTAACTGAGTGTCACTTCAAGAAAAAATTCTGAATCAGTGAAATCTGAATCAATTAGGTTTTGGGTTTTTTTTCCCAGAAGCTGCAGATGGAATGGTCACGATTCAGTTAATTTCTGTCCAGAACAGAAGTTAGATTTAATTCTGGTTTCATGTATTCTGATTCATAAGCAGTTGTGAACATCATTCACATAGTAAGGAAACAATCTGAATTTTCTGTTAAAAAAATCAGGCTTTCTCATGTACAAGAGTGTTTAAAAGAGTGGAAATACAAACAATCTTAAGGTACAAAGTAGAAAACATATTTAAAAAATATTAAATACCAGAATATTAATGACTTGCTCAGGTTCAAGTCCCTCAACAGGAACTCCATTTACTTCCACCAGTTTGTCTCCAGCATACAGCAACCCTACCATGAAGACAAATATGAAAACAGCAGCAGGAATTTTATCACAGCAATAGGCAAGGTCAGGACAGGCAAGGCAGGGTCACCCAGAAATACCACAGGTTTGTAAGTCAGGATTAAAACTTTCCTGCACCGTGTCTGGAGGAAGGCATTTCGGATTCAGGCTGCATTGCCCCTGGATGGGACTGCAGACTGCTGTGGGCCACAAGGAGCTTGCATGCTTCAGCTTTCTTAATCCTTCCCACTCCCCCATATCATGTCTTTACAATCTACTGATGACTTGTGTTAAAATCAGCATAAACATTTTAATATTGCTCAATTTCCCAAAATAACTTTTGAACCTATCCTATATTAATAGGCCATGAGACTTGGAATCAGCCCCCTAAAATCTCCAGGTGCAGTGGGAGGATCTGGGACTCCTCTCTGTCCTTTAAAGTCTTCAAAATATTTTCTTTCCCGTGTTCCTTTAACTCAATTAAAATATCAGTCAAACTAGGTACTTAATCGATTATTTTCTGCAAGTTGAGTTTTCTTCTCTATACAAAGGCCAGAGAATACTAAAAGGAACTATTTTATAATGATTACAGTTGAATTTTACTTCCGATGTTTTACATTTTAGTTACATTTTCTAAGGGACATGGAACACATTCAATTCTAGGATGACAAAGTAGTAACATTTCTAAGGAAATTCCTTGCAAGATTGCTTAGCTACTAGTGCTAAGAAAAGTGTTCAGTAAAGTAGTGCCAAAAAAGTATTATTATATGTTCCTTAAAGGCCATTATCTTCTAGAATCACCCATTAGTGATGTTTACCATTTCTCCATTAGGGAACGTGCTGCTTTTCATACTACACTGCAACTTGGCATATCCAGGTATTGGTGCCAAGAACACAGGATGAAAACTGGATTTCTACCTCAGCTCAGTCTAAAACAACAAATTCATCTGAAAATTTATGAAGCCAGAATCAAAGTCACTGCAATGCATCACAGCTCACAGTGCTGTCCCAGGTACACACATCATCTTGCTCTATAATGGACGGTTAATTGTCAAAGCTAAGTTATTATCTTACTTCAAATATCTAATTTCAAGTTCAGTTTTATGTATCACTTTGTTTTAAATTCTACATACCACTTCTGTCTGCCAGCCCACCATGGATCACACGGGCAACTGTTATGTCACCTGTTATCTCATGGCGTTTAATGGTGGCACCCTGGCAGGTAAGAACAAAGAAAAAACACATTGATCACCAAAGGACCCCAGCAAGTTTCCTTCACTATCACAAGTCTGATCTTCACACTGACAGAAAAGCATTGAGGGATACAGCCCTTTTTACTACAACATGGATATAACAATAACCACACGATCATGGAATAAGCTGAGTTGGAAGGGACCACAAGGATCACCGAGTTCAACTCCTGGCCCTGCACAGCACCATCCCCAAGAGCCACACCCTGTGCCTGAGAGCATTGTCCAGACATTTCCTGAGCTCTGTCAGGCTTGGTGCTGGGAGCACTGCCCTGCAGAGCCTGTTCCAGTGCCCAGCCACCCTCTGGGTGAAGAACTTTCCCTGGCACCCAACCTAAACCCCTCCCCTGAGCCAACTTCGGGACATTCCCTCTGGTCCTGACTGGTCCCTACAGAGAAGAGATCAGTGCCTGCCCCTCCTTCCCCTCCCAGGGGAGTTGTGACTGCGGTGAGCTCTCCCCTCAGTCTCCTCCAGGCTGAACAGAGCGAGTGACCCCAGCCACTCCCATACAGCTTCCCCTCAAAGCCCTTCCCCCTCTGCATGGCCCTCCTTTGGACACTCTCTGATGGTTTCATGTCTTTGCTTTATCGTGGCACCCAAATCTGCCCCCAGCACTTGGGGTGAGGCTGTCCCAGCTCAGAGCAGAGCAGGACAAGCCCCTCCCTCGCCCAGCTGGGCTGATGCCCCCAGGACAGGGGTGTCCCTCCTGGCTGTCAGGCACTGCTGACTCATATCCAGCTTGCTATTGACCCGGACCCCCGGGTATTGTCCAGAAGGATACTCTGAGAGACAGTGCCTAAAGCTTTACTGAATTCCAAAAGGGTTTCTTCAATTGCCTTCCCCTGATCAGCTAGCTGGGTTACTTTGTCATGAGAGGAAATCAGGTTTGATAAACAGGAGTTTCCCCTCATGAAGTCATGCTGACTGTGACCAATGCCTGTGTTGTCTCTCAGGAGTTTTTCCAATGCCTCCCAGAAGAATCTTCTCTGTGACTCTACCAGGCACTGAAGTGAGACTGACAGGCCTGTTGTTTTCAGGGCCATAATATATTAGCATTAAGTCCTTCAATCCTCAACTTCCCATCACACTAAAATACCATCATTGACTGAGTTAGAAATCTTTTTTAGCTCCAATATCACAGCTATCTTCTCCTAAAACAGATTAGCTAAATTATACAACATTTGCTGCTTTTAAATACAAATTATTTCTAAAGAACTTCCAAAGTCTTTCCTCCCTTCCTTTCTGTTTTGGCCATGGGAATAACTCTCAATCCAGTTTGGTTTTATCTCATATATTGAAAGTACATCTGCCAAATGTTCAAACCCCGAGCAGACAAGGCACTGAACAACCTAATCTGGTGACACCCACACTGTGCAGGGCTGGATGGTCTCCTCAGGTCCTTTCCAACCTCAACAATTCTTGTGATTCCGTAAAATCTGAACAAGAATGCACACAATGCCCATGATATTCATGGGAAGAAACCAATAGGCATCCAATGCATTATCAATTCTTTTTGAGTTAAAATGATTTGACAGACACAAGAAAGGTCCCTCACCAGAGGCTGGTTGTTTTTCACTAAGCAGACAATCCTCATAGCTTCTTCATTTTCAGGTATGTTGTCTGGCAGTGGGGGAAGGGTTGGTTCAAAATCTTTCTGGGCCACGGTATCATGAGCAGATAGCAAGGCCTGTTACAAATGAAAACAAGAGAACCATAAGCAAAGATCATACAATAGCAGAGCTTTAAACAGAGACAGATCAGAAAACAGAAATCACTGAATACATTCCTTTGTAAACACAGATCCCCTGCACATATTGACGTTTTCTTCTTTCCACCAGTAAAATCAAACCACGAAAGTTTTAAGAACAGTTCCTCTGTTTCTTGTGGAAAACACAGAGAAGATTAAATATTTATATTTGGAGTCCTTGGGCTAAGAATGTAGGTTTTGCAATATCAAGGAAAATTTGATTTATATATCTCCATTAACCTCCCATAATTTAAAACTTTGTGAAAAACATCTTTCAAACAAAGCCTTCAGTAAAATGCAGCCCACTGCAGGTACTTCACATACACAGTCCACATTTGATCTCATGCTCAGATTAGTTCTTCATTAGTTAACCGTGTCTCTTTTGGCTCCTTGAGCAATTCTTGTAAATTCCAGCTGCCCATCCATTTCCATTCTCACTGCAGAGAGCTCTGTGAGCAAACTTCCCCTTTCCTTATGCAGGACTTGCCTTAAAGTGTGGGGAACGCAGAAGCCGTCTGAGTTCTTTGATCTCTCCTGATGGAGGAGCTTCACGCAGTAGCTCCACCACCTGATAAACGTGAGAAAGAAAGCTCAGAAATGGATTCTAGAGGGCAATTGATTTAGAAAGCTCTGATTGTAAAGGGATATGGTATGGAGACAGTGTAAAGCCCTCCCACGTTATGTGAGTCAGAGGATGTCCATATGGTTTGCTCTAGAACTGGACAACATGACCACAGCTGCACAACACTCAGCCAGGCTAAATTTAGTTCAGGCACAGTGCCATGTGCTCTAAATTAGTTTTTGCTCCCATCTCTCAACCAATTTCATCACTAGTCTTAGTTTTTCTACTTCGTCATTAACTCTCCCACTAATTAAAAGATTAAGAATTGAGCCATTATAATTTTAAAAATCTAAAAAGCTTTTTAATATCTTCACATCACTCTGCTTGATTGCAGCCATAACACCAAACCACAGAGTTACATGGGAAGAAAAATAGATGGTCAGTGATTAAACAATTAACGTTTGTGCTCATTACACTGGCCAGGATTTGTGTAGTCCAGCAACCACAGCTGTGCTCATTTCTCATGCCCTCCCCTCACCCCAGTAAGAGCTGCTGAGTAGTTTTACAAATGTGCAAGGAGAGTTTCAAGTTTATGTACTGTTCTTAGCCCCGAGGCACAGAGTAAATACCAAAACCTTTAGCTGCAGCAGAGTGCATTCATTTGGTAGGAGTAAATAAAGCAATAAACCCTGCATGCAGTCTCACCTCACGACTCAACGCGCGTGCCTGCAGCGTGACAGGAGCTGGTCTTTTTCCAAGGTAGTGCTGGAGGCATTCGTAAATCTGTTATATGCCATGGCAGAGAAAACAAGGCAGTGATGGCATTCACCAGTTCACACGATCATATAGATGCATACATGACAGGCCATGGACAACCCTGTTTCTGGAGACTTCTCAGTCCAACTAGAGCCCCAGAATCTGCAGCCTAAATTTTTAATATTTAATGCATTGGAATTGAGTCAAACTCAATGCCTTTCCATATTAGTTGGTAGCCAGCCCCACTTATACTGCAGTTTTGAATTTTCCTAGAAGAAAAACTGCATACACAAGTCAATAGCTTGATAGTCAATTCTCTGATTCGTAGCCTCTTTCCTTCCTCTAGTTGAAGGCATAATTACTGCATTTTAAATGTCCTTATGGGGCATTCTTATCCAGTAAAAAACTCTTCTTTAGAAATCAAAGATTTAAAAAATCCTTCTTAAGGAAAAGCAGAATTTTTACAGAATTAATCTCAGAGATTAAACTCCCCTCAAGATAGAAACACCAGTCAAAACTCTGTTCTCTAACAATATAAGATCTTCAATTACACATCAGATGAATGGGATGCAAAATAAAAAAATACAGTGTCACAGGCCAAGAAGTGGGATACATAGCCATGCAGAAATTTAAGAATAAGAAAGACAAGTGAGCAACCATGTGTTCAGTCTCTGTCCCCTACAGAGAGGTAATACAGACAGGTAAAGTAGAAGAGCCTAAATGTCTAGGACATCGTGGAAGAGAATACTTTATTTTCCTTTAAAGCACAGGTAGTTTGTGGCTGTGACTACTGATGTTAGAACTGACATCAGGACTATCAGCACTTAGTGTAAATAAACATTTATTGTCCTGATATTGCAACATCAGGCAGCTGTTCCCTAGAGATTGTCCTGTAGGTGACCCTTCCTTTCCCAGCTGAGTGGTAGCTTACCTTCAGCAGTGCCTGCAGCCAGTGGGATCTGAGCAGGTCGTAGAGCATGCCAACGCCATTGACATCTCTCTTACAGAGCAAACTGAGCTCTTGCAGCGCTAGAGTCAGAACATGAGACACACCTGAGCCCAAGAAACAGAGAAGTGCAACACACTTCAGTACCAAGAGAAGACCAACCAAAGCCAAACAGTGACCCAGACCTTTGAAATGCACCTTTCCTCAATTTGCACTTCTAAGAAATGCAGGGACATGCCCTGCCTGCCTTGGTTTTTTGGTTTTTTTTTCCTGCAATCAACTCTGTTGCATTAAGAGTTATTTTACCGTGTTATTAGCCAGCAGGGTTAGGTCAACACTAGCAGTATGCAGCCTGTGAGAAAACCAAGCAGCCAATCTCACACATAACAGTCTGGGTTCAAGCTCATACCTCCAACAAAGAAGAGGTGAAACAACAAAAACCTCCTTGGCTTTACAAGCCAGAAACAAATGCCAGGTATTCTCCTCTGATGCTCTCTTCAGTTAACTGCATGCCACCACTGAGCATCAAGAATCATTCTGATTATTGGCAGTAATACTTCAGACACATTCATCTCTCTCCTGACTCAATGGGAGAAGAGTCACAGAGATCATGGAATAAACTTTTTGTCAAAGAGAAAGAAAACTAAAAAAAGAGATGCAAACGTTACCATTGTCTTTACTGCTGACTGTTGGCACCTCCATCTTCTCCTTTAATCAAGGAGATTGCACCCACTTTGAACACTGCATTCACACCACGCTGGTTTCACCAAGACAGATGCTGAACTAGGGAAAAGAGCACCCTCACATCAGAATACTGCCAGGTATTTTACACTGATAAGAAAGCAGAATGTAAAACAAAGGAAGGGGTGAGCAATAATTTGTACTTAAAGTGTACCACGGGTGTCAAAAATAAATTCAATATATGAGTCCCACTTGTAAATTCAGCTACCCAGTAGCATCCAAGATGCAGACAGACAAACCTCAACTGCAATACAATATTTCAATCTCTTTATGGAATTGTCATTTGCTTGCTTAATTAAGTTTTCTAAAGCAGAAAGCTGTTTGGTCTGTCTTCTAGCTCTCCAGCTTCTTAAGTGTGCTATCATGGGAAGTCATAATTTTTTCTAATTACTTAAATCTTGTTTTATATCCATATAGCTTGGAAAATAATTATATTCAATTCCTCTCAATATTGACACAATATTAAAATGGAAAGATTGGAGTTTCTACTGAATTTTCATTGAGCAAAGATATGATTTTGAAAAAGGGATCTCTGTCTGTATCACTATTAGAGTTTAAGGTCTTTGAAGGATCTGTCCCACAGATTTCATTATTTTTTTCTATTTCCTCACAGTGAATTAAAACACAATCCCCCCAAGCTTAGATTTAAAAAAAAAAAAAACACTCCTTACCTTGCTGGTATCATCATCTCTCTCAGGCAATTTATAACAGGTTGTCACTTTTAGAGATGGAATCAAAGTTATTTGCTAATCTGAAGATGTGTTGCTGATTTAATTATGAAAAGCAGTATATACTACCTTATTTTTTTTCTTTAGATTTTAAATTCAGTATTTTTAAGCAACGCAGGAAGATAACAATTACTAATTAATGTGTATCCATGTCACATGACCTTTCCACATATAAAATAATGCACCTTCTAACATTTTCTTTCAAATTCCTTCCCTCCCTTAAAATTCTGTGACAACCTATCACTAACCTATAATGTTATCCTAAACTAAAACTCTAAGAAATTTGTCAATTTGCTGTTCATGGCAAAAAATGCAGTCTAGGATTGCTTCAGAGAATAAATGAAATACCTCTGAACTCCTCGAAGTAATATGGAAATTCCCCATACTGTATTTTATACCCTAAAGCATCAAGAGTCTTTGTAGGAAAGCTTTTAAGTCATTAAAAATCGACATTACATCCTAGCTGATTTAACTTCAAATCACACTTTCTACAACTGTAAAGATATTGTCATGATTGGCAATATTGTAGATTACTCCTACAGAATTAAATATTTCAACTGGCCACTCAAGAGATAGCATAGACTACAAGTAAAAAAGCCAAAAAAAACCTAATTAGATTTATCTGAGCCAATAGTGAACCCCAGTGTGGCCCAGTGAATGCATTACCAAATTCTGTTAAATACACAGTATTTTATCCCCTGGATTAATAAAGTAAAAAGGCAGCCATCTTCCTCTAGATTGCTCTGTAGACAGAAAACAGCAAAGGTACAAGCAGGAAAAGTATTATCTTGATCTGCTTACAAAAGCAGAAGGCATTACTGTCACTTTTACTGCACTTAATGCTTATTTTTAGAAGGCGCTTCCTCTCTCTCCTGTTAAATCATAAAACTGCTTTCAAAAAGCAGCGGAAATTAAGGGAGAAAAAAAAATCATAGATTATGACTCAAACATTTTATTACTGAGTCCAGGCCAATTATTTCAAGTTACTTTTACGGGATACACAATGGTACATCTTATTGAAATTCTAATCTAAAGACTGCTTTTAAATTTTATTTCTTTTTTTTAGATTCACAAATAAGTGATAGTTTGATCCTCCCCCAATACAACTGGGGTTTGAGCTGCAATTATTTAACGTTTTTCAATGGTGTCAGTTATTTTCCTTTAAGAATTTGCCTTCCCCATTTTTAAGCTTAGTTGATCTGCCTAATGATGGATTTAACAAAGCAGGACATATAAATCTAGTCATGAAAACCTGTGTCTTCATTGAGACAAAACACTTGGAGACAAAGAATATTTCTAGAGATGCTAGAATATTTCAGATTCTGCTAAAACACAAACAATATCACTGCCCCTTTAAAATAGTCAAGGGATTAATTTTTCCCCATAGAGCATTCTGGTATCAGTACAGCTTCCACAGAGAACAGACGTGGGAGCAACTTGAGTGTGTTGAGAAATTTTGGACACGGTTTATCTAGAAGGTTAACCTCAGATTTCCCAAAAACCCGGGGAAGCTACTGAAGGGTGATTGTTTGCCTTGTTGGGTGAAGCCCTTAGCTACAGCTATCAGAGTTCTAGGAATAAACATGCAGTGACCTTTCTGTCCATTGCCCTTATCTTAAACCACAGAGTTTATGCTCATGCTAACAGAATTGGCATTTAAACACCAAAATCTGCCGAGTTCTGAGCACCACAGCTCACCTCAGTCATAAATTAGTGGCTGTTTCATACTGACACACAACAAAAGGAAAGCAGCTCCCAACTGTGAAGCCTGCTTTCAGAAGCTGTCAGTAGCAACAGATGCTGAAAAGGTCACTGCCAGAAGAGAGGAAGAGTTGCCTCTTTAGAAAGAGATCCTACTCGATTGCTTGCTTTAGGGAAAAGGTCAGAGTTCAAATAAATGCAGAATTACTGCAGTGCCTTTATTTCCTAAGACAAATCTACGTAGGCTGTAAGGCCAGAGCTCAGGGTCTCCTCGTCCAGAGATCTAAATAAATTAGATGGAAATTCTTGCTAAAAGGCTTACCTGACTAATCTCCCAGGCAGAATAAGGGCCTTCCCATTCACGTGTATTGCAAGCAATTACAGCTGCTCATTAACAGAAGCCATTTCTCTTTGCCTGTTGGTAAAGACAGAACTGGATACCCACACTGAGTGTGCCAGTATTTGAGTCAAAATGAGTCGGTCACCTCAAGCCTGCAAGCATCAGTTATCCCAAATCTCAGCAGCAGAGTAGAAAATTCCTTGCCCCAAATTGTCAGACAGATCAGAAAGTCTCACTGGATACAAGGCTAGAGCTGCAAGGGAACCTAAGCCCTGTTTTAATAAAGTTTCAGAATTGTCTTTAAGTGGACAATTTTGCATCTGGTCAAGCCTCTAAAGAGGACAACACCAGAAAACAACCTGGCACCCAGAACATCACCTACCTCCCTGCTCTTATACACTGCTTTGGTTAATATGTTAGACTTGAGCACTTTTTAGAAGGAAAACTACTCCTATCTTTAAATTTGCCAAAATTAATGATTTGGCATAATGAAGACTGCAAATTAGCTTGAGAGCAGGAAATACTCTAAGCTTTTGTTGCAAATAAACCACTCTAAATCAGCAAACTGAGTATGCAAAAATGGTAGGGAGACATATTCAGCAATTCAAACCACATGCCCTATTCAGGACTTTTTTGTTCTGCATTAAATGAGCTTAATTAGGCAAGTGTCATCACTGAAGTCTGACAGCTTCTTTTTTAGTCAGTGTAATGAACCATCTTGCTTTTTGTATACTTTTTGAGAAAGTGTAAAACCCTAAAGTGTCTTAGCTAAAACAGCAACCCTAAATATTGGTGGAATAAATGGACACACCTGAAGCCTTTAAAACCATTTCTCCTTATCTCATCCCAAGCACCACTTAACGTAAGTCAGAGGCAGCAGAGTTTTTTTTCAAAAAAGACTGAAAAATGTTATGTTCACACCAGGCATTCTGTGAGATTTCACACTCACACCTGCATACGGGAGGCAATTTCTGCTGTTACCCTTTGCACTCAGATCCATTCAGTGGTGGCTCATCCTGCCTCCTCTAAAGCCCAACCTTAGAGCTGCAGTGGTGGGGTAAGCACTGCCAAAAACATCGCTCTGCAGAAGAGCAGCACTCAGAGAACACTCAGGTGCAGCACACTGCAGTCAGGGGGAGCTTTGCTTCCAGATGTTTACTGCCAACAGCTTGGGCTTACAGAAAAGAAACCAAACAACCAAAAGCCCCCTAAAAGCACAACCAAGCACTGTATTGATACTAAATCAACTTAGAAGGACATGGCTAGGTTGTTCAAAGAAAGGATTTGTTTTACCTTTTTCAACATTACCTCTCAACACAGCAGAACAGGTAGTTTCCTAACCTATTTCTAAAAACAAGTACAGTTTTGTGAAGATTTGGACTGAGAAAAAAAAAATCCCTTTCAAAGCTCCTGCTTCCTATTCATACACCCCTCTAATATTTAGCTAACAAGAATTAAACAGATATCAGAAGTTTAAATAGCTTTGCTATAGCTACGAGAGGAAACTAATTTCACACTTACCTGGGAAAACTACTCCCGTGCAGTACAAAGGTTTCAGTACAATGCAAATTTTCTTACCTGCAAACCCCACAGCATATGCCATGTTCAGCTCCCGCAGAATTTCCAGAGGGAAAGAGTATTTGTTGGATGTTAGTACAGCAAGTAACCTCACTGCCCCAGCTAATCTATGGACATCCTCTCCTTTCTAATCCGCAGAAACCTAACCTTAGAACTACTCATTACCAGGGAGAAGAGAGCAAATCCCCTTAACCCTTTTCTTGCATAAATAAAACTACTTTTACATCGTCTTTCACTTAAATAATTTCTTACACTCGTGGACTTTCCCAGTCCATAGGGTGCTCATCACTTGGGCTCTGTCTGCAGCTACTGTGCCTGCGATTGCAGAGGGAATCTCTAGGACCAGGGTGTTGATCTTCTCTGGCTGGTTACAGGATTGCTGCTGCAGCACAGGAAATGTCCGGCTTTCCATTAAAGGAGGGGGAAAAAAATAAATTAAAAAGAAAAAAAAAAAGGAGAAAAAAGTAATTACCCTGAAGCAATCCAGCTGGAAAGGTCCTGCAGGTTAACTCCTTTCTTTGTTAGTGTCAGCAATACACCAATCAAACCTGGTCTGTACTGATTTCCTAATGCATCACAGCCCAGATCGGCTGTAAAGTGGAATCTGTGTCAGAAGCACATTTAATCCTGGGATTCTCTTCAGCTAATAACTCAGCTATATATCAGAAGGACCAAAAATAATCCAGCCCAGACTGTCTGCTTCCCTTAATCAGACAAGGTAAATTAATGTGTGATACCACTACTTTTTCTAAGAGAGATTGAACGTATATATGCTTCTCTCTGTGTTTATATATGTAAATGCAGATGTACCTGTATTACACTCCCACAAAAGGCAAAATAAATCCTGAATTCAGATCTTCTGCAGATGAAACTTATTGCCATTGATTTATTTAGCTGTTCAGCGTAGCCCCTCTTCAAAGGGCAGCTGTGCTCCTACAGGTTTCAGTTATTTATTTTTTTTACATGGGGTTTCCAAGAGGTGATGGCATGGAAAGGCTGCATCTGGTGCAAGGTGAAGTGTTTGAATTCTGCCTTATCCTTCATTATGTTCTTCACCCCTAGTTGTGTGTGTGTTCCCCCCTTCACAGATGAAGCTTTTTATAGCTTCCCTTTTATTCCTATTATTGCTTATCTCTCCTTGAATTATTCAGTATAATTGAGAAAATAAGATTAAGCCAACACTTAATTAAACACAAATTGCTTGTAAACATGAAGGAAATCCACTCTTTATATCCTCTCATCACTACAGTCTGTTGCAAGTTGCACAGTAGTTTTAATTATCATCATTTCAGAATCACTCTTTCTCTGATAAAACCAGAAATAATTTTGAAAAGACCAATCACTTTTATTTCATTATGAATGCCTCTGCACTACAGCTGTTGTTCAAACACAACAGTATTTCGGCATGTGGGTTCTTTCCACTTGGATGCCATGACCACTACTTCCAAACATAATAAGCATTACCTGTGGCTGTCTAACATAACTTAAGCCATTACAACGTTCTGTAATCTGCATTTCCCCTCCCCTTTTTATTATTTTGAGTCAGCCCTGGCACCTGTGAATGCTCACATTCATACAATATTCATTTATACCAGTGTTATTGGTATAAATGAAGTTAGCCATCAACTACAGAACACACTCACAGATTCCCCAGGGAGATGACTTCTCTGCAGCCTCCGAGGTGATCCGCTCCAGCAGGCGTGATCAGGAGCCGCAGGGAGCCTTCCCAAGTGGGGACACCCCGTAATGGGTGCCAAGAGAGACAGCCCCGTGTGGGAAGCGTGGAAGCACTGACCTGTGCCTCAGAGGCAGCTCTGGCTCGGCACAGGCAGCGGCGGGAGCGATGGCAGCGCTTCCATCCAGCCCTGCTGGAGCAGCGAGCCCGAGGGCTGTGGGGTGAACTGCCCGGGAGCTTCCCCGCAGCGCCGAGAGCTCGGCATGGCTGCCAGGAGCTCTGCTCTGGGACAGGGCTGTGCCTGCTGAGCCCTGCTTCCCGGGAAGGGGCTGGGCACCGCCTGTGCTGAGGAGGGGAGCTGCTGTTAACCCAGCACGTGTTCAAGAGCAGCCTTCTCACCTCCTACCACACGGGCTGAGACAGACACAGATCTCAGGGTAAGCAAACCAAACACTGCGCAGCATTCCATTCAGTGCCAAAATCTGAAGTGGTCAGTGCCTTTTTATTTATTTCATCGACAGAAAGAATGGTAAATGCCTGTATATTTACAATTCTAGTAAACAGGGAAGTCCGTAACAGTGTGATTATTCCACAACAGCACATGAATACTGCATTCAGCAATGCTGTTCGACACAGATACCTCAAAACCCTTAGAGCCAAACACATTATAGGTACCCATGATAAATACTAACGTGTTTCTATTTTCTTAAATAAACAAACATACAGCTTAATTCAGGAAGACCAAATGGTTCTGCGGTGCAATTCATTCCCTTTAAACGTTTCTGCTGACAAACCATGAATAATGGATAATAAAAACAAACCCACTGCTTTGGAAGCCATGCGGTCCAGACTCTCACATGTGTTCTATGTAGATGCCATGCCTTTGTGCAGCATGGCTAATCTAAAAGGAGTAAATAATCATTCTGTTAGAGTAGGAAAGTATTTCTTCTTGATTGGTACTTGACAACCCAAGTCTTTAACTTGATCACCACTTCACAGGAAGCTTCTGGCTGCAGATTTTGAATCTTAGAACTGAGAGTTCAGAAGAAACAACTGAGTATTTTCACCTGTAGCAGCAGAATTATAACCAAGAATTTTTTAAGGGCCATTTCAGGGAAGAAGTGGTTATTAGTGAAGTTCCACTTGAGTAGGTTATCCCACAGAGGCAGGTTGTAAATGATGGTCTAGGTAAGCTTTTCGTGTTGAATCTGGTAGTAACACGCCTGAATTAAAACAAAGTTCAGATCAGCTCAAGTGTCACTTCACAGCAAAACATCACATGCAAAAAGGGTGATTTTTTTCTATCAGAAAACAGAGGAAAAGGCTCTCAACAAGAAGTGATGCTGCAGAACTGACCACATGAGAACCTTCTGATATGTAAACTAGCAAAATGAGCAACAGGAGACTATGGTCCAAATTACATCCAATACCTAATCAAGCAAGACAGCCTGACTTGTGACTCAATAATTTCACAGCTCCTAGCTATACCAAGATTAAAGTATATTTTTGGTTACAATTCTCTCTTTGCCCTTTGACAGAAGGACTCAAAAGAAAGAAAATACCTTTTTAAGAGACAAGGATGCAGGGACGGAGCATTTCAAAAGCAGTCAGACTGAAAAGCAAAGGTTTTCATCACCCTGACCTCCCGCTGAGAGTTATTCACTTCTTAATGCTGGTTTAAATATGCACTGGGTCAGGTCAGCCAGGATCAGAACCTTCATATAAATGTCTCAGACCACACTTGCACTCATGGCCAATTAGATTCTACTTCTGTTTCCACCACATAGGCTCTTTAGTACATTTGAACCAATGTAAATCTTTCTTTTCAGCAACATTCTGAAACTAATAGGTCTTTAAAAAAAATCCTCTGGACCCAACTATTTTGAGTTTGCACAGACAGAAAATACAATAATGATAACCTAACACTTCAGTTTAAGATTTTTACTCAAGCCTCCCTCCAAAACACCACCACTAAAAGGCCCCTCACTGAATTGTCCCAAGATCCACCTGATGAACAGTTTTGAGGCACCAAAACAAAATATTTCCATTATGGAAGTCTTAGTGTACAACAAGATATTCTTCCAAATACACTCTCTGCCTTTTGCCATACTTAAAAAGATAATAATACTTAATAAAAATGTGGAGAATAGCAGAGCATATTTTTTTTTTTACCCTAAAACTGCATTTTTGGAAAGTCTTGATGTAATGTTAGACTTTAACTTTGATGGAACAGCTCATGACCAAAGAAGGGCTTCATTTCAATTTCTACAGGGACAGTAAGGCCTATTAAGCTGTAGGGAAACAACAAGAAGCTCCAGGTGAGCATTCATGAGTTCAACAGCAACCAACACCACCTTTGAGTAATCCACATTTGCACACTGCAGCAGTTTTCTGTGTAGGGGTACCTGCAATTAGGAGGTTATCCAAAGCTCTACAATTAATTTCCTTGCTGATCTTAGTAAAAAAAAATTAATTTAAAAAGTCAAAGAATTTATAGCCTAATGTTCATATAATTGTCCTAAGCTGATCTTCATTGCTAAAAGTTGATGATTTCCAAAGAAAGCCTTTACTAACTCGGAATAATTTTCATACCTTCAAGGTAGTGAACATGATGCCTTGCTCCCCGTGCTGGAGATAGGGATCCATCAGGTCTTCAATTAAGTGCACCTCAGACCCCAGATTCCTTATCCTGCCACACGGGAGAGTGGGAAAGTGAACAAAAGTTGCCAATACTATGTTTCTTAATTCTCAATTCAGGGCTTTTTTCACAATAAACTGTTCAAGACTTTTTCAGGCCAAAGCAAACGGTCAAATTGGAAAATTCATAGTTACAAAAAGCCAGTAACTAATCCTATAACAAGCAGCACAAGGGTTGAACACCAGAAGTATTTGTACTGCCTATGCTCAGCTTGTGACTGATGCCACCCTTACTGCCCACCTGGCTCTTAGCACCACGTAGAGAAAAACAGGAAATAAGTCATCCATGGACCACAGAAAATCTTCCTGAAGGGTCTCAAGCACACTCTGGGAGATCTCTTCAAAAGTCTGCTGGATCACCTTCAACTTGTCAGCCGGGGTGAACGTGGTACTATTTAAAGAGCAAAAGCAAACCAGGACAAGAGTTAGCAGTGAGAGATCTGCACGGAAATCAGGGAGGGTTTGGTGGCCAGCATGGCCTCCCCGTGGCCGTGGAGATCAGTCAGATACCGACACTGCAGCAGCCCGGGCTGCCAAGGCTGCACAGGACCCAGCTACAACCACCACACCAAGGCACACTGCTGCAAGAGAGACTCTCTTCACGCTTTTGTGGTGTTTAAATACAGTGGTAAAAAGGGGAAAAATTACTTTCTAAAATAGTTTTGATCTCCTCATTTCTTAAATTCTTGCATAACAGACACAGAAAAGATTCCCATGCTCAGGTCGCTTTACCACAGCTGTTTGGAAATTCACATGTGTATTTGATAGACATCCTTATGCCTTTGATTTTAAATGGTGCCCCACAGACACCTTTCAGTCACGATTATGAGGCAAAACTTCATTCTCCAGCAGGAGAAACTGCATTTTTACTCAGAACTGGAAAACATCTTAGTAACTTCTCTTACAAAGGCGAACAAAAAAGGGTGACATGCAAAGGATCCCAGTCAAGTAAAACAGATGCTACTATAGCAGGAATAGTAAAGCACTGAAAGATAAATTGCAGAGAATTACCTGATTTGCTGTAAACATTCGACAGCAGAGGCAAAGCAGGCGTCTTTTGTGGTTGATGATACCTGTGTAATCATGGTAAGATTTGTCAGGCAGGTTCAGCACCCCCACTGTTCAGGGCTGAGCCTCTTTCAAGCAGATAATAATTAGGAATGTAAAATATACATTTTTTTCTAATCAGAAAGTATATAATGATATAACCCTCTTAATTAGGCAGCTTGAAAATCTCTTTGCCAGACTTTTATTCTCACACTTCCATAACTGGAGAGCAAGCAAAGGTCTCTTGAATTCATTGCCAAGTCAGTCAGTGAGTGACAAACAAGCTGGAGTGACGGCTACTGTGAGAAATCACAGAATGGATCTCCCAAGGGACCTCTGGAGATCATCTAGCCCACTGCCCCTGCTAAGTCAGTGCTGTAGCATTTAAACAGTAGGCAAACTTAAGGGCAATATCTTAAGCAAAAAGCCTGGCCAAAAATTCTTTGATCACTTCGATGATTTCAGCTTCTTGAAAGAAGCACTGGGCAAAAAGTATCAACAAGGCTCAATGAACATACCTTTCTACTCTCCCCAAGGATGGATACGGTTCCTGGCCAAAATTTCCTGCAAGAAACCCAACACAGTCCACTGAGAGAACGTAGTCTTAAAGCATTTTCTGCATAGCAGGAATGAAGTCATCATGTTCTGAGACACAACAGCCCTTCCTACAGGATCAACTACACCTCCCACAGGTACCCAGAAAACTAATCTGACTGATCGAATTTGAAATGACTCACTCTGCTTTTGTAGCAATGTCAATCTTTACCTCCTTCCCAGCCCTTCCACCTCCCCCGTTTTGGAAGAGGGAAGGTTTGATTCCCTCTCTCAACCCCTCTAATTAGCTTGAAGACGTGTTAAAATGCATTTAAATCCGAGAAAATACTTTAGACAACCTGGGCTTTGTCTTAGTTGCTTTATCTAATTACATGCCATAACCTGCTCCAGTTTCTGTTTTCTTGGTGGAGCATACTCACACTTGCACTCCAAGAAAGCTGAGCAGAGCCGTGTCAGTTTGTTTGTTCAGGCGTAGAACGCATTCCCAGTAAATGTCCTCCTCACGCTCGTTGTCCAGGGCATACAGCATGAACAGAGGGGGGTAGAGGCGTGGCAGCAGCACAGGGAGCAGCAAGCCAAAACTGGTTACCACATAGCTGCCACAGAAAAAAATAAAAATACATGGGGTGGTTTGTAGAGGAAGACATAACTAACCTAATTATCTATAAAAATTGACTGAGAATCCTAGGAACAAATCTTTCATGCAGCACGAGCCTATTTTATGAGGGATAAAAGTTAAAAAAAAGAAATACAAATCCATCAAATAGCAACTCTGATAAGGAAAGACTCTAAATTACCTCCAGTGCTCTTAGCCCAAATATTTTTGTGAAGCCCAGGCCCAAGCCTTAACTTGCTTACTCGTAACAGACAAAATAAAATTTTGTTTTAAGTAAAGAACCATTGCATGGACAAGCATTAAATGCTTATTACAACCATAGCATGGAAGTTTGCTTATCAGAGACAGTCATCACATCCAAAGGGGGAAAAACCCACTGCTTAGATCCATCAGTTGAATATTGTTTATCTCTCTTCCCTCACCCAAGAAAAAAAAAAACAACAAATAATTAGTTTTTATTTGTTTTTCCTGTATGTACCCTGGCTCAGGAGACTCTGATCTGGAATCAGATTTCCCACTGCAAAACGATCTCCTTCCTTTTGGCTCCGTGGCCAGAAACGGAATTGTGCTGCCCTCTTCCGGGAGATCGGGAAACAAGAACCTAAACAGCAACACACATTTATAAATTCATTTATAAATAACAGCATTTGAGGTCAGCACTTTTCCACAGCACTAAGGCAAGACTGCAGAGAAAAACATCAGCAGAAATAATACTCGGTGGGCTAAGACAGCACAGCTAACACACACCCACAGTAAATCTTCCCTGGAAGAAAACTCGGGAAGGCCAACCCCTCCAATGCCAAGGCCATTAACATCACTTCCCTCCAGACAAGGCTTCTCTTAGTGATTCGGAGAATTTCTGCTTTCAGATTGGCAGGACACAATTAAAGCTGTAATTATTCTCAAGAATCGAAGCTCTTCATAGGAAGACTGTTCATCCACGTTGGTAAGAACTTTATGGAATACACTGGGATTGCCCATCCTCACTAGTGTTCTGTACCCTTTGAACACTGTCCTTGCAGGGCACTGATATCCACAGACACTAAACTGTAAATCCATAATCCAGCTGAGCTGCTTACAGCCACATTTTGAAGTATAACGTAGGATGAACACATTAGGTGTAAAGAGTTGAGTTTTTCCTTTTTTGACAAGATATTCAAGACTCCTTAAAAAGATTGAGAAAATATAAGCAACCCCCAAAACTAAATTAAAACTCCAGCACCTTTGAGCTGTACAACACCTGACAGCTCCAGGGACAACTTTAATGCAATATTTTGACCTGGCAATGAGTCTGGTTACCTGACCAGCTGGAAGATGCGTTTGAGGTAGGACTTGATCTCTCTTACAGCCTCCTGCAGCAGTCGTCGGTTTGCTCCTACTCCAACATAGGTCATTCTGTAGACAGCCACCAGCGTTTCCACCAGCTTGCCCAAGGGATGCAGAGGAGTATCACAAGCCTGAGACAAAGGATATCAGTTGACCAGTCAGGCAGGTCAATGGCAGACAAGTTAAAAAGAATGGAATCCAAGAGAGATGGGTGAGAGATCCAACAGCAGGCTTTTAAAAAAAATCATTACAAATATATCTCAAAAATTAGCTAGATTTAACAAACTGCCATTTGGATTATAAAATTTCTGGGTCAGCTAAACACAATTTATAGGAGTCAAGACAGTACAAGAACTTGTGCTACTACTGATGATCTGTCCAGTACTCTTGAAATTAACATGCAAAAATCAGAAAGTGTTTCAAGATGCTTTGCTGGGATCCAACATTAAAGAATGGAAACAGTAACAGTGATTTTAAGAGAGCATTCATTAGGTATTCAATGATTTAAGTCTTAGTTGTGGACTTTAATGCATTAAGAAGTGATGAGCAAGCATGAACTATGGATTACAAGAGTGCAAATATGGAAGTAATTAGGAAAGCTGTTACGAAGTAAGCTTGATGTCATGCCTCATGTGAGCATTTCAGTCACAATACCTTGATCAAATATTTTTTAATATTTTCATATTTTTCCAGGGTGAAGGCACCAACGTGTTGTGGAATGAACTCCAAACTTTCCAGTGTCTGAGTATGTGAGCGGCTCAGTAATTCTGGGCTGCAGTTTAAAAAGACAGACATGGCACAGGTTGAGACATACAATGGGGAAAAAAAACCCCCCCGACATCACCAACTCCACTAGTACTGAACATCAGTACGTCCCTGAAAGGGCTCGTAGTGCAGAGCAGTAACTGTATGATTTCACTTGGGATTTGCTGTTGTTTTAACAAAAGCTTTGCAGTCAGAGTTTCCAGTTTAGAGCTGGGTGCAATCCCAGCTTCCTTCTCCGTCCTGCTCTGCTTGCTGACACGCTCTCTAGGAGCCAACCTGTCTTTGTGCTGCCGTCGGTTGGTGGTCAGGGCCACTGCGATGTTGTCCCAAGCCTTCCATCTGTCCCCCTGGCCAGGGCTCTCACAGCCAAGCTGGTTCCAGCATTCTTCAAATACTGCCTTCCATTTCTCGTCAGGGGACACTGCCAGGATCCCGAGTTTCCGCCTGATAAAATGAGCAGTGGGTGTGTTAAAATCCAATAGCAATGAAACCACACATTCAGCTTGAAAACCTCCCACAGCTAACGGCAATCTAATCTCTCACTGTTTTACCAAAAGCTGACAGACTTAACGGCCTCTACTGTGAACCAAGTTTTATCACTAAGAATAGAGCCTGCTACTAATATGCCCATGAGAGAACAGCTATGAACCTTGTTAGTTTTACTCTTCCTTGCAGCCCTCCTTGCAGGAAGCAGCACAACAAAGGCTGGTGCTTATCTTCACCACTGGCACTCGCTGGGAAGTCTCAGGACACGTTGGTGTAGCAAGGACACAGCACAAGTGCCAAGGATCTCAGTGTCCTGGAGTGTACAGCTAGCACAGCTGCCCACGTAAATACCAAGGATGGGCACACAGCTTCTGACCCTGAAGTAGCAGCTACAGATTGTGTGACATGTTAGGGATGTGCTGATAGAAAGCAAAACCACCTCGGGTATCCTTCCACTGCCAGACAACGCTCAGGGATCGCCTACAGCCAGAAGAAAACCAAGAGCTCTTCTCCCCATGTATATAGATAAAGATGTCTCAAACATACGATGAAATTTAGGGCTTTGAAAAGCTTTATCAAAACAAGTAATTGCTGTCAGGGTTAACTGTTCTATCTTGATTTAAATCAAGTGTCAGAAGTTGTCAGACCTTTCATTTGAAATGAGAACTAGCAACACAGGTATTTCCCCATGCTGCCAGTTTCACAAAGCAGAAAAAGTAGGTTCTAAGCCTTTTCAGAAAATTATACCAAAAGATTTTCAACTTAGAAGACAGTCAGAAGAGGCTAGATGAAACCCTTATTTCAGAGGCAATCCTCAAAAATATGTACATACATTTATTCATAGACTCCCTACTGGGGTAAAAAGCAGACAGCTGCGAAGGCTGCAAGTGTTCAGTTCAGCAGGGAGGCCCTGCTTAACTTGCATGCTGTTGTAGGTGTCAGCACTGTCAAAAGAAATTACCAGTGAAAGCCTCAGGAAGCCAACTGAGAAGTAATCTATGTAAAAACATTAGAGCTGCGTTTCCCATTTTAATCTGAAATTTCAGAGCACGCTTCCAAGATACCGAATCCCATGCAGGAATTGCTAAACCATTACATAGTGCTACCACCACATGCCAACATCTCACCATCAATTCTTTACTTACATTTCTATTCAAAGATCTATCAGTTATGACTTGAACATGGTTTGGTTTTTTTTCCCCCAGAAATAATTAAGCAAATTGCCCTAATGCATCTGCTACACAGAGAGGTTTGTGGATCCTTTTCAAAGTGATCTTTGCCAGGGTATTAAAATGCTCTTTTGCAAATCAGCAACCTTCTATTTTCTTACACACTGAGGTGTAGGATCAGTCAATTCTTTCCAAATACATCCCCACTGGCACTATCAAAATTCATTAAGCTGCTAACCAAGTAACTGGCAGAATGCAGAGGTCTGTGATTAACTTAACTGCTCTAATGGAACTCAGTCTTTCTCAGGAGCTCCAAAGCAGCTGCAGCTGTAAATTCAGGTTCTATCAGTCACCTCCAGCATACACAAAACTTTGAGACTGCTACAGTAGCAGCACATCAGCTGTCCTGTAATTTCATGCCACTATTTGCATATTCAAGTAATAATTAAAGCAAGTATAACTATAAAAATATTTTTATCTTACTTCCTGAGCAGCAAGAAAGAGGGAAAATGTTTTCAAAACCTCACTGTTTCTTTGGAAGAAATATTTTTGACTGGTCTTTGAAAAACGACAGTCATTCTATTCCTAAGTGTTATTGAACCATATGAGAAATTATTTATTATTCAACACTCACAGTGCTTTAGGCTTGTCCTTCTCATTCTCATACAAACTTGGTTTGAAGTAGGTTCCTGTGATTTTTATTCCAGATCCCCACTCTCCACTGAAGAGACCTTCAATATAATCTCCATTTGGCAAGGTCAGTGTTCCCTTGAGAAAAGATAATTTAAAAAATTAACTACAATCCATTTGGGAACCAAATTACAACCTTTTAATTTTCTTAGATGTTAACAGTTCACAAGTGACAACCGTGCTACCTTTCCACTCAGAGTCCAGTTATCTGAAAATTCCCCCTCATAGACTGTGTCATCCTCAGAAAGCAGAATTCCAGTCCCCTGCAAAAAGAGACATAAAGAACATAAAACAACAATCACAACAGAAGGCCAGACCACAGACCTAAAGATGTGCTTTAGAAAATTCTTAGCAAATGCTATTTTTTAAGCTCTTTCTGAAGCAGGCAGAACAGAGCAGAGATAATAAAGACAAGTCTAAAAAGCATGAGCAATAGTAGATTAGAAGAGCAGAAAGTTTCCTGAGCCTAACACACACATCTGCCTCAGAAAGCTGCCACCCTTAGAGGAAAAGTCCCTAAGCCCAGGGTCTGGTGTGCAACTCACCATCATTTTGTTGGTGCTGAAGGCTCCTTCGTAATACAGTCCAAACTGAGTGACCACAACACCATTGCCTTGGCAAACATCATCTTGCCACATTCCCATGTACTTTTCTCCTCTGAAAAAAAAAAGGAAGTAGGAAAAACAGAGTCTAAAAAATATATATTTCTAATCTTTCTTTGGCTTTACAGCCAAAGAGCACTTGGCCATTACAGGAACCATCAGAGGAGTCATAGAGCACTTGCTTTGGGTCTGTCAGCTTCGTTTCACCAGCTCCACAGAAATACAGACTCTTTTTGATGCACACAAATCAGAGTGAACTCTTTCCCAATTCACATTTCAAATTGGCCATAGCCAAGCAAGCTGATGAGCTGAAATGGTGCTGAAGCCCTGCTAAGCCCAGTGCACGCCCCAAAGAACCTGAACAGTTTTCGTTTTGCTGGTTTTTTATTTATTTTCCCTAAAGTCAGAGGACTCAAACTGAAGAGAATAAAAAATAAAAATTAACCAAGCTGTTTCTCTCGGGGAATAGGAAGGAGACCTAGAAAGTCCTACATGGCATTTTTAAAATATTATGAGTGCAAATATTGTAAAGAAACACATCATACTGTAGAAAGTTTCTGTATAAGAGCCTAACAAAGGTCATGATACCAAAAAATTTATTAGAAAATTAAAGCCTGCTTACAAATAAACATCACTCTCAGACTATTTAAAGTACTTTTTTTCTATATATAAGCACACAGATGTCAGGCTAGAGCTGTTTGAAACTTCGTGCAAATCCCAAATCCTTTGAAACAACTATTTTTCCAGCAGTTCTGAAAGAGAATGTGACATTTTCACCATGCAATAAAAAAATTAACTCGTCAAGGTTTTTTTTTTTCTGCTTTTAGAGCAAAAGTAGTGATTGATTTAATACAATTCTCCTTGTTACCAAGCATTTTCCTTGAAATGTACCCAGGGAAAACCATGTTTACAGTAAAGAGAGTAAGCCCAACCATTAAACTAAGCTCAGGGGTCTCTCCCAGCTGAGTGGCCCAAAAGGTGGCAGGAATCTTGTCTGGTGATCCATCCTGCCTCTTCTGCTGGGTGCAGGCCCCCTGGAGAGAGATTCTGCATGTCCAGTTACTGGGGTGGAAACTCCAAGTCCCACTGGTTGCAATAATTGTTTTACAACAATGACAGCAGGCAATAAAGAGTGTCTGCAGCTATTCCTTGTTTGTCTGGGCTGCAGAATAAGTGCAGAAAACAAATGCTGAGGACACAAAGATCACTTCCCCAAGACTAGAAACTGAACTACATCAGGGTAGCTCACTCATGTTTGAGTAGCTCTGGAGTGAAAAGAAAACACCACACTCCTCCTTCACCATGAACTAACTCTGGAGCGAGAGGATTTGCAAGAAGAGCTGATCTCTATCTGTCCTATGTAAATAAATTACTAAAGAAAGCATGCAGAGACATCTTGGCTCTACAGTATAAGAGCAACCACCACCCCCCCTGAGCAAGACCAGACGCAAAACTGACATCAGGAAATACCTAGAGATGTTACAACAGCTCTGTTTCAGAAAAAACATCTCCCCCTTCACACTCCAGACTTTTGCCTGCTTGGCTTTTGAAGTGGGCATTCAGTTAAACCAACAACAGTTCCTTGGGCTTTCACCAAAATCTCTTTCCAGAGAAACAGCCAATAAACTGGTGACTGAAAGACTATATTGATGTGTGCTCAGGGTTCATTTACTGCACGTATTTAAGACAAGTCTGTCTCTGAGACCATTTCAGTAACTTGCCCTGAGAGGAAGCATCTTCTCTCCACTGCACTGGCAGAATAAGCCAGTGGAAATCCTGAGCATGAGCTGAAATTCATGAGCAGCATTAGCTGACATTGAACAACACAGTCTCACAGGCCCAAGATGAAAGAATACTCCTCACTCTCCTCAAGTGTTATGGATTCATAACCCTTTCAGCACATGCACAACACAATGCCTCAATGAGCCACCATGTTCAGAGCTAGTTTTCAGGCAGGAGTGGGACAGAAAAGCAAGACAAAAAAAACCAGTGCAATCCCTTCACCATTCACTGCAGAAGCAGCACCAAAAAAACAATTTCTAGACCCATTTCTTTATACCATTCACCCAGAAAGCCCAGCAAACAAAGAAGAGAAAAAGAGACATGCACTATCACCGGTACTAACGAATCAAATCCTTTCCTCCTCTTTTTGCAATCGCACGTTGTACCCGAGTTTTAAGGATTTGTGGAAGCATTACCTTGTGATATCATCAAAAACTCCATAACCACTCTTCTTGTCCATTATCCACTGTCCAATGAACATGCTGGGAGAAGAAGAGGTCAGCTTCCCGCTGCGCAGCAGCCCGTGCCCGTGCCTCATGTTCTCCTGAAAACACCCTTCGTACACCTCGCCGCTGGCGTAGCTGCAACAGGAACAACAACAACACCACCACAACTCAGAGTCCTGCCTTCTACTGCTCTGCTGGGGGGCTGGTTCCAGAGCTTTTGATTGATTTTGTTTTGTTGGGTGCTTCCCCCAAACAGATAAACCCCTCTCTTTTTCCTTTTAGGAATTGCATTACAACCGCACCAAGCGGCAACTACAGTTAAAGTATGCTGGGGATAAAAGGGATCCTTTGACAGGAGTCTTTGCATGCTTTGTTGTTTTAAAGCCACTCTCTGCCCAACAAGCAAGGCCACTGGAGGTTGTATTTATCTCTCTGAATAAAGAATCCTTTCTTATTTCAAGGTGGCAGCAACACTGGAGCAGACATTAATAACAGAGCACTGTACAAGCTGCACTGTGAGCAAAGCAGAAAATGAGCTGCACTAACAACCACAACTCTGCAATGTAAGAAAGCTCCACCCAGAGGCTGGGTTGGAGCATCAGCCCTGCAGGGACAGCAACACAGGGGTCACAAGTTACCTGTACACTCCGTGCCCACACATTTTGCCTTCCTTCCAGTATCCCACGTAATGGTCCTCTTTATTCAGAGCTTTGTTAGGCACTCTGTATTCTCCATACCTGCCAGTGCAGAGACAGAGCACAAGCATGTAACACCAACACAGAGCACCTACACATCGCAGAGCCACTCTAAAATCAGGATGCTCTCTCTCTCATTCTTGTGTGTCTTTAACCACAGCAGTCACAGATGATATTTTTTTAAAAGAGAAAGCAAGAATTCCAGCATCACTAGGTGAAATTAGCCCATACTGCTCTCTCCTGTTTGATGGTGACATGTTACAAATACTACTCTCACAGCCACACTGCAGCATTTCTCTCAGGCCACGAGTCTTTTCAAATCTTACTGCTTCTACCTTTATTATTTTCCCCAGCTCTTGATAATTCAAGAACAAGCTATATTCCAGGGAAAGATGAGGACATGTATTGATACATGAAAAGATTTTTTCAAAAGTTGCTAGCTTCCAATTAAACTCAGCGACAAGGAATTATTCAAGGTTTCAGTATGCCTGAAAAGAAAGAGACAAACGACTGTATTTATAGATTTTAATCTCCTGAGGAGATCAAAATCCAGTTCTGAAGGTTCTCCTGAAAATATGTCCACCCAACGAGACATGGCTTTTAAGTGCCGAGACTGTAACATGCGTGCTGAAATACAAGTATACACCTTTGATAATTTCAGCAAACTAAATACTAACCCATTTATTTCTGGTTGGGACTTGTTTGCAGTTATTTCCATCTCCAACAACCCTAAAATCTCCAGGATTAGTTACAAATGACCAAAGCTCTAATCTTGTTTTACAGTTTGACGCTATACCAATAGGCAGGAGGAGCTTTAAAAAGCTGTCTGCAGTCAGATCCCATTTCAATTTCCCCTCTAACCCAATATTTTGAAAATTCATCTGGAAGCCAATAGGACCCCTCATATATTTTTATCCTACCCAGTACAGACATGTCTGCTCACAAGATACATATTAAAAAACAAACCCTTTGGAAATAAGGGAATCTCTCAGCCCCAAAAGTGCTCTAAGCAGATTCTCAGCAGTGAAGTCCACAGATTCATTCAATACATGAAGTTATTTTCAAGTGGTTTTGTTTCGCCAGATAACATGATAATGTCCAGCCTTCCATTCAGCCTACTTTCAGTCTCCTCTGTGCTAGTTATCCTCATCATCAAGATCATGTACTCACAAGTTAGTTTTCACCCAAACCCTGAAGTCTCAATTCAAGATTTTGTCTCTTTGCTAAATCATTAAACCTTTGCTCTACCAGAAATGTAGCAAAGAAAACACTAAGAAGATGCATCACTCTGTTGTTAGAAAGGTCAGTAAGATTCACTGCAAAGCCTTTCATTGAAAAGGTTTTGGTATTTTCTCCTACAACAAGAAGTATTTCTTGCCTGGCTCCACAAGTAGTTAGAATATCTTACCCATCCTCCAGCCCAGTCCGGAAAGTCCCGGAGTACATTCGTCCATCTGCCCATTTTAGGATCCCTCTGGGGAAAAAAAAGTACAAACCCATGCAAATATATATATATATATATATATAAAAATAAAAGAGTATCAGTTCACCTTGCACTTCCCAAATACCTTCTGTGAGTGAACCTACTTATTGTTACAGCAACCCCTTCGTTTTGGTTTCAACAGCTCCATTCCAAGGCTTTTACCTTCCATGGGGTTTTCCCGAAAGCCACCTCCCATCATAAACGGCATCCTTGAATCGGGGGTCTTTGTAGAAGGTGTATTTGGCACTGCGAGAAATAGGAGGCTCCTGTCTTGGCACATTCCCAGCAGCTCCGTAGAGAATCATGTCAGAAGTCCCTCTAAGGGCCTGATCCACTGCCTGGCTTATTGCCCTCAGCCACTTGGTCTGAAACAGAAAGCAGTTCACCACAGAATTTAGCCAACAGCTGTCTTTGCACCCACTCTCACCTTCACAGCAAGCACAGCCTGGCACTGCCACACTCAGGCACTGGGTGCAGCCAGCCTGCACGCTCAGCTGCAGAAAGGCTTCATTCCCGGGGAATAGTCAGGCAATCCCTCTCCCAGTTTGGTTTCACAGCAGGGGAAAGAGCCTCATTTGTATCACTGAAGCTGTGTCAAATTTGTAGAAATGCCCACCTTCTCCTGTGGTGTTGAAGAGACAAGAACAAATTGTTCTTCGGGTGTTGTAATCTTCAACCCGTTCCTACATGGGGGAGAAGTATTTTATTCTGTGAAGTTCCATCCTGAAACCCCAAGGTTTCTTAGGGCATTGATATTGTATCTTCTCTTCCCTACCCCAGCTAGCATTCCCTTTACGTTAGCAGCAAAGACTTGCTTCTCTCTCGACCACCTTATCCTTTCTGATGTTTACACGTTTTTTAAGACATAGAAATACATTTTCTGAAACAAGAAAAAAGGGTAGACATGGCTGCAATCACTGTATTCCACTCCAAGTTTACAATAATTGGTTACAAAATGCTCATCTCCTCTCCCATACTATTTCAACACCACAAGCAAGAATACTCACACATTACCAGTTTCTTCTGAAAGAGCTTCTACCCACAGCGTGGACAAAGGAAAGATATGGTGTGTTGAGAACTGTAGGAAAGCAGAAGGGAAAGATCAGCACGTACTGATCCATTAACCTGGCCCCATTTTTTTTCCCCCCCCTGTTTGACAGCTAGGAAAAGCTGAATATTAGGGACTCTTTCTACCACTTTGCTTCAAGAAAGAACCAACAGAAACCATGCCAGCCACAGGGCAATGCATTCAAACGTTAAAAAGACATTTAACTCCAGATTTATTT
>VWZN01000679.1:417751-439750 GCA_013396955.1 Regulus satrapa | reverse complement strand
AGTTTGACGCTATACCAATAGGCAGGAGGAGCTTTAAAAAGCTGTCTGCAGTCAGATCCCATTTCAATTTCCCCTCTAACCCAATATTTTGAAAATTCATCTGGAAGCCAATAGGACCCCTCATATATTTTTATCCTACCCAGTACAGACATGTCTGCTCACAAGATACATATTAAAAAACAAACCCTTTGGAAATAAGGTAATCTCTCATTCAATACATTAAGTTATTTTCAAGTGGTTTTGTTTTGCCAGATAACATGATAATGTCCAGCCTTCCATTCAGCCTACTTTCAGTCTCCTCTGTGCTAGTTATCCTCATCATCAAGATCATGTACTCACAAGTTAGTTTTCACCCAAACCCTGAAGTCTCAATTCAAGATTTTGTCTCTTTGCTAAATCATTAAACCTTTGCTCTACCAGAAATGTAGCAAAGAAAACACTAAGAAGATGCATCACTCTGTTGTTAGAAAGGTCAGTAAGATTCACTGCAAAGCCTTTCATTGAAAAGGTTTTGGTATTTTCTCCTACAACAAGAAGTATTTCTTGCCTGGCTCCACAAGTAGTTAGAATATCTTACCCATCCTCCAGCCCAGTCCGGAAAGTCCCGGAGTACATTCGTCCATCTGCCCATTTTAGGATCCCTCTGGGGAAAAAAAAGTACAAACCCATGCAAATATATATATTTATATATATATAAAAATAAAAGAGTATCAGTTCACCTTGCACTTCCCAAAAACCTTCTTTGAGTGAACCTACTTATTGTTACAGCAACCCCTTCGTTTTGGTTTCAACAGCTCCATTCCAAGGCTTTTACCTTCCATGGGGTTTTCCCGAAAGCCACCTCCCATCATAAACGGCATCCTTGAATCGGGGGTCTTTGTAGAAGGTGTATTTGGCACTGCGAGAAATAGGAGGCTCCTGTCTTGGCACATTCCCAGCAGCTCCGTAGAGAATCATGTCAGAAGTCCCTCTAAGGGCCTGATCCACTGCCTGGCTTATTGCCCTCAGCCACTTGGTCTGAAACAGAAAGCAGTTCACCACAGAATTTAGCCAACAGCTGTCTTTGCACCCACTCTCACCTTCACAGCAAGCACAGCCTGGCACTGCCACACTCAGGCACTGGGTGCAGCCAGCCTGCACGCTCAGCTGCAGAAAGGCTTCATTCCCGGGGAATAGTCAGGCAATCCTTCTCCCAGTTTGGTTTCACAGCAGGGGAAAGAGCCTCATTTGTATCACTGAAGCTGTGTCAAATTTGTAGAAATGCCCACCTTCTCCTGTGGTGTTGAAGAGACAAGAACAAATTGTTCTTCGGGTGTTGTAATCTTCAACCCGTTCCTACATGGGGGAGAAGTATTTTATTCTGTGAAGTTCCATCCTGAAACCCCAAGGTTTCTTAGGGCATTGATATTGTATCTTCTCTTCCCTACCCCAGCTAGCATTCCCTTTACGTTAGCAGCAAAGACTTGCTTCTCTCTCGACCACCTTATCCTTTCTGATGTTTACACGTTTTTTAAGACATAGAAATACATTTTCTGAAACAAGAAAAAAGGGTAGACATGGCTGCAATCACTGTATTCCACTCCAAGTTTACAATAATTGGTTACAAAATGCTCATCTCCTCTCCCATACTATTTCAACACCACAAGCAAGAATACTCACACATTACCAGTTTCTTCTGAAAGAGCTTCTACCCACAGCGTGGACAAAGGAAAGATATGGTGTGTTGAGAACTGTAGGAAAGCAGAAGGGAAAGATCAGCACGTACTGATCCATTAACCTGGCCCCATTTTTTTTCCCCCTCTGTTTGACAGCTAGGAAAAGCTGAATATTAGGGACTCTTTCTACCACTTTGCTTCAAGAAAGAACCAACAGAAACCATGCCAGCCACAGGGCAATGCATTCAAACGTTAAAAAGACATTTAACTCCAGATTTATTTTTACACCTCAAAAACCTCGCTGTATGAAAAATGCGTAACGTTGTTTGAAGCAAAGAAAAGGTTTTGTTCCTGCCTGCAAGCTGCCTCACCTGAGCATGTACCAGAGCATCGTTGAAGAGGATGAACCAGTTCACAGAGAACCTTCCTGCGTGCTGCAGGGACAAGCCCCGATTGCTGCTCTCACAGATCAAACGCCGCTCCGGCTTCCGCAAGGAGTCCTGCGGATGGGGCCACAGCAAAATCAAACAAAAACCCACTGCTCCTCACTGCTCCTGACCTGCTTCAGCCTTTCTAAAGAGTACCACAGCAACACCAGCTGGAAAAAACAGCAAGTGCAACTGGGACAGGCACTAAGAGCAAGAGATTCAAGCTGCTAACGATTGGCAATCATCACCATACCGTCATTTTCCCAGGAAAAGTCTTCCAGAAGCCAAGGGTGTATTCTGCTTCTTTCATTTTTCTGCTAAGATGGACAGCAAGGCTCTCATAACAGGAACTAGAATCCTGCAGGTTCTGGTATTCTGGAGATGCCTGCAGGGCACAAGGTAAGGCAGAGCTGAGGCCCTGTACCAACAGCACCAACAAAGCTGCAATGCAACCTCTCGTTTTATTAAATCAGCACTACCTGTGTGACAGGTGCTCTGGGTAATAAACAGAGCAGACAAGAGTTATTCTCTTGGTCATGTGTTCTGTTAGTGTGCTGATAGTTTTTAAAAACCACAAGAAGGTCCCTGAATGTTACAAGGAGAATGATGAATACACAATTACATGATCTACTTTCTTGCAGTTTAACAAGCTGTACCAGAAATCGTGCTCGTCACTGCAGGAACACTATTCTAAATTACTATATTGGGCTAAATGTACAAGTAGTTACTGCTCCTGTTTAGTCATCTTTTATTCCAAAACAAAGCAATTATATACATCTAAATGGGTAGTAAAAGTCTACCTAATATACACGTAGTGATTTTAGTAGAATATTACAGCCAAGTATTAGTACAGATCTTAGTAGGGTATCACAGCTACAGCAATGATGCCAGATGAAACTGAAAAGCAATAGGCAAACATCAAAACAACATATTTGCAATTAAGCACTTGGACACACAAACAAGCTCTGGCAGGGTAACAAGTTTCTACCTGTCATGTGATCTGTGCAGGTGGTGTAGGATTATGTAAATAAATCTACGAGATCTTCCCTGCAGCAAATACAATTCCTCCTCTGAGGAATAAACTGTTTCTAATTACCTGGCATTTGCTTCACACAGTCACTTCCAAGCTATAAGTTTCATGAGTTTATTTATTGAATTATAGATAGAAAAACCTTCCTACCACTTCAAAACACGTGGCAAGCTTTAGCAAAGTTCTGGCATAATTATGAAGTCGTCCAAATGGCATGAAAAAGAGAGCATTCAAAACTTCCACTAGCTGGAGGTTTTCCTCATTCTTCTCAGACAGTTTCTGTAACAGCTCCTGGTTTTTACTCAGGAAGTCTCTAAATGATGGGATCATTGGGAAACAGAGGGAAGAGAGAAGAAAAACGACATTAAGACATCAGTGATGTTTTATGTAAATGAGTCCAGATCACCCCTTTTTGGATTATCATAAACCAGTAACAATTATAAGGGCAAATGCATGCTTCTTATTCATCTGTTCACAATTCAGTTTGATGAAGTACAGCAGTAAAGACACGTAGCTAAAACTGCAACACAAGACTTGTCTTTTACTTCTATTTTCGTATGCTCAGTCATCCAACTTTTTAGTCTTTACCAATTGATTAATAGAGAACAAACGGGGAAAAACTTCCCCATTGCTTTTATAGTAGTTGGTTTTTAACACTGTAGATTTATGCAAGAGGGCCTGAAAGAATCTTTACTTTGCTCTAGTGCACTTCCCTAAATACACTGAAATAATTTCTTCCCCCTGCTGCTGCTCAAGACAACCGAGCAGTTCTTCCCCTAACTACAGAAATCACATCCTACCTCCGAGAAAGGCAGGAAATCTGTTCAATCCTCAGTCTGATTTCCAAGAGGGAGAACTAATCTAGTTCAGGGAAGAAGAGGGAAATGATTCTGAAGACAGCAGGTTAGCACACAAAGCCAGGATTCCTTCATTTGAAGGAAAGCACAGCTACTTTTCCCTCTCCTTCCACCGGGGCTGGCACAGAGGACACGTGCCCTGACACATCTCCAGCTGGGAAGCATTTAAACCACAAGCTGCAAGAATCAGGTGAGGCTTAGAGCAGGTCTCAGGGACAGCAAAACAGAGCAGAGTTCACAGCAGGCTTCTTAAGAATGAACTACCTGAGCTGTAGGGAGATGCCATCTCACACAAAATATTGCACCTTGTCCCGGCTGCATTTAAGAACTCTGCTACTGAACAAGCCTTAGGAACAAAGTCTTCTTTAGAGAGGAGACTGTTTTCCCTAATTCTAAATTTATGCCTCTGGAAAGCTTGTTATTTTTAATTTTGAGATCCTCACATGGAGGATGGATGTTGAAAAGCATCAAACAATAACAGACAGCGCTCACTACAGCTCGTCTACTCTTTCAGAGGACGTGCTCAGAAACCTGGCAGCTATGGAGACTTCCACTGAAGCTGGCACGGTTTTTCAAGTCAGGACTACATCTAATGCATTCATGCTGCAGAACATCCATAAAAGATGGGCTGCATTTACCATTTACTTAAGACAGTACCTCTCAGGGAAGGAGTGGGGGGAAATTAATCATTAGCAGCAAAGATACTCTCAGCTTCTCTTTGCAAGGAGCAGGACAAAACTCACACAACATCTCTTCCCTGGGGTGTTACTTACCTAATGAGAGCCTGGTAACAGGAGGAGAAGCTGTGACATCCAACAGTGACAACTGATGTGATGAATTCAGCATGGGTGATTTCAGTATGAATTACAAACAAGCTTAGACTTGAACTAAGACTTCTTCTAAGTCACCCTAAAAATCCTGACCAATGAAAAAGGATTCTCAGTGTCTCTCTGCACGGGGACTCTGTATTTAGACTCTGCCACTGGTTCTCAAGGGCAGAATATTCTTTGTCCCTAGGTACCTGCATTTCCAAGAACTCCCAGTACCATAATTTACACCGCATTCCATAAAGTAAAGTGCTCCATGAACATTAATGGAACTACTCCCAGACTGTAGAATTTAAGAAGGAAAAGCAGCAACTCCACTGACAAACTAAAAATTACCCTCAGTACAACAACTTCTTCAAAGCACTGGGTGAGAGATCCAGCATCATTACATTATTTCCTAGACAAAAATACTACAGAAATGAGGAAAAAACTTTATGATCTAGAAACCTCAACTGCACTGTCTCAGGCCTTAACAAACAGTTCCTTCCTCCACAGCATCTTTCCATGAAACAGAGCAAAGAAACCTCAGGAGGGACAGAAGATGCACATGCAGAAGTCTTATTTTTGTATAATTTTAAAGCACTTAAAGAATTCAAATGAAAGTGAATTCATGTTATCTACCATAGCTAATTCTCTTTGGTATTTTCTTGACAGCAACATTTGAAGGAATAAACACTAATACTGAATAACGATCAACATTTAACCTCCTTAATCTAAAGCTTTCAAAAAAAAAATCATTCTCTGAATTCTATATATCTTTGAAGGAATTTCCAATAACAAGCTTTTTTCCTCCTCTCTGCACCTTCAACATGAACTAACTGAATACAGCAGCATTTTAATTTAAATTTTTATCAGAGTTAAGAGGAGGTAACTTCATCTGAAGGGATTAATTAGTGTACTCAAGTATGGCGAGACCAAGTTTCTGCATGGTCATTACCACACACGTACACTCTCCATCCTTTACACTTTGCTAATCAATTAAAATGTCCAAAAAAAGGGTAAAGGTTTGCTTACATTGCTGGCTTTGCAAGGAGCATAAATCCTCCCATTACGAGGAAGTTTGTTACTGAAGTACAATACCTAAATGGAGAGAAGAAAAAGATCTTCAGTTACAAAATGAGAACAACTCTGAAAGCAGCAACTGCTGAAATGTCCAGGAGTTTATAATAACATCTTTTACTACACAAGTTACATAGTATTTGAGCAACATTCAGCTTAGCCCATTTAACAGATCATACTTGCACTGCCTGACTGATCCTTGAAGGATGCTCATGGTGGAACACTGAGGTTCTGATGCCATGCACATAAAAAATGTCAGCAATAGGGAGCAAAGAGGGAGAGCAGAAGACAAGCAGCAGTGAGAATAGAGATTAGGTATTTCAGTCTTTGAGAAAGAAGAAATTAAAATCTTCTATTCTGAGGAATGAGGACCAATTTTGAAAATCCAGGTTACAAGAAAAATTCAAGTTGAAGACTAAGTAAGAAAATGCTCACAATTGTAAATATGTATTTTCTCAATCTATATGATAAACAGAGATGGAAGCTTCTTTTAAGATGATAAAGCAGAAGTTCATCACTGACCTAGCAAAAAATGTTATTGGTTGTGCTTTTATTCAAAAAAAAAAGGGCAACTAGTTGTCAATTCATGCCACTACTGCGTAACAACTCAAGTTGATAACCTCAAAATTTTGGTTCCTTAAATATTTTCAGACATTTGGTAACCAAGGGTACATTCAGATGTAATACTTTTAAATGTTCTGTTAATCCATTATTTTTCACAAAAAAACAGAAGTAGGATGAGACTTCTGTCACATTTCATTAAAACTGTCCAGAAACTAGAAGTGACTGATGGGAAAAGAGAGAAAACAGCTAGACTGCATAGATCTTCTCTCCCAAAAACAGTAAGCCAATAAAAACAATAACCAGGAAAATCCAGACTAAATTCTAAGTAGTAAAGCAGCTCCAGCTCTTGGGTGACGGGAGTAATGCCAGCTGTTTAGCAGGTATGAGGACAGAAAAAAAATCTCTTCTGGAAGACAATCTTTAGTTAATGACTATTGACAAAATATTTTGTGACCTCAATAAACCCCCGAAGGCAGCTTTAACTAGCAGCCTATTACATTCCCCTACAGGATCCTCCATTAGCAATGAATATTTAGGCTCATAGGCAGCAACCAAGGAAGAGTTTTACACAAAGGAAGGTGATGCTGCTCAGGTGCTCCACTGGTGGAGACTTGGAAATAGCTCTCACTACAAAAATGAATCCGTTTGTGTAAAACCCTCCACGCGTTTCTAAATCACAACAACAGTTACACAGCTTTCCTTAGGACCTACTTTCCCTTAACTCAGCGCCTGTTGCAGTCAGTAGATTAAGCCTGCAGAGACTCAAGATGAGAGGGAATTGGATACTTGCTCAGTGT
Source organism: Regulus satrapa (assembly GCA_013396955.1). Lineage (NCBI taxonomy): Eukaryota > Metazoa > Chordata > Aves > Passeriformes > Regulidae > Regulus > Regulus satrapa. The sequence goes on along the minus strand of VWZN01000679.1, from coordinate 432,533 downwards.
AACTATCCAAAAAGAGACTGGAATGCTTCAGGATGGCCAAGCTCCTGGCTTCTTTTACTCCATGAAGAAAGCTACTTAAAGAAGCTCCATGTTGACCAATGAGATAGCACAGCTTGCTGAACCTGCTTGCCATTTCCTGCAACAACTGGATTGTATTTGCACTGCCCAAATTATCTGTAACAGACCAGAAAGTAATTTAGCTTACCTTAGGAAAGAGCAGCACCCATTAACAGCGAGAATCTCGACATGGTGCTGTTTAGATGTTTTATCAGCACTTTCATCTCACGGCTACGTTATCCAGAGTCAAAAATTCAACAGTTTTAGATTAAATACAGCTCAAATAATGAAGGTACTTCAGGTGAAACCATCAGGAAAGTGCAGATATTAACAGAATGCACGCTGTCAAAATGTAACTGTCTTTCACCTCTACAGCCAAAGAGGGGAGAAAGCAAGACCCTAATTTTATCTCAAAAATAGATTATTACTTTTAAATTTTGCGTAACAGAAATTAGCTGTGGAACATAGGGGAAACAATATCAAGGAAAACATTAAAATAAGGTCTTACCTAAACCTAAAAGAGGTCTAAGAACCTGAGATTTTATTTCGCTCAGTTGGAAATAAAACCTTCTCTCAGTAGCAGCCAACTCATGCAAACTGGCAATATATCCCATCACGTTTTTGTCTACTAAGGCCAGACAGTTGTCACCACCAGCTATCACATTGCTTATGTACCCTATCTGAAAGATGAAAAAGAGAAAAGAAAAAAAAACAAAAAACAGCAGCTTTAATGTTTTTTCTTTTTACACTCCAGCTTAAAAATAGAGTAATGCAAAGAAAGCATATTTTGAAGAGCACTAAGTGACAGTAAGCATTAATCACCTTCAGTATCAAACAACCCATTCAATACCGGCTTAATACAAGAATGAGAGAAGTTGAAGATACATTTATAGCCATTGCTGTTCATTTTCCTGAGTCTGACAGAGCCAAAAGACAATTAATAAACACCTTTTAAGGTGGCTCATACAACCATTCCATCTTTAAGAGACAGTGACATTAAGTTCAGTCACTTTAGAACTGCAATATGCTTATATCAACAATGTTATTAAACGGCGTAATTAGATCATACCTTTCTCCTATTAAATGCAAAGAGAGAAGAACAAGGCTGTGTTAGAACTGTGACTGAGCTCTGGACAGGTTCTTTCTGGACCTGGAATAAGTCCATTTATTGATTAGAGTCCACTTTATCGACACTGCCACATTACTAACAGTGGTTCTTGCTTTCCACAGTAATTCAAAGCAAGATTCTTCTCCAAGGTCAGCACAAGGCCACCGATGCCCTGCGGTTCCTCACTAATTTTGGCTCGTGTGAAATGCCACAGAGTAATCCAGAGTTTGAGCACTACTTTTATTTCCTTGATTGCTAAATAGAGGATTCCTTTGAAACACTGAGCCAAAGTTGTTCAACAGGCAACCAATTCTCATGTGCAAGAGCCGACCGGTCACCCTCGAAGCGAAGGGAATGGCCAGCAACAATCTTGGAGAAGGAATACAGGTGTGGGTGTGGGTCTGACACAGACCCACTGCCTAAATCTCTGCCCCTCCTCAAAACACTTCCCAAACTGCTATCCTGCTCAGTTTAGGGAATTAGCAGTGATACCCAGAGGAGCTAAGGCAGAGACACTCTCTACCCTCACAGCTTCCTTCCTGTTACCTTAAACTCCTGTTGGTCTGAAACCATACACAAACAGCTAGGAAGAGGACATGCAGTCAGAGCTCACAGCTCTACTTCATGCCAACCTCAAGGCACATATAAGATTCAGCTTCATGAAAAAAAAATGTGTAGGGGCACCTCCTGTCTCCCATTAACATCCAGTGCACATTTTTGCTCAGATCCCCCTTTGCACTCATGTGAAAGGGAGGGGAGGGAAGGGGATGGTGCAGAATTCACAGGGACCTTCTGCCCAGTCACAAACAAGAGGCAGGATATTGGAATGGAGTAACAGAGCAGCCAGTGGCCTCAGCCCGCTGAGAGACAAGAAAGTGAAGAGCAATAGCAGTGAAATCTGAACACAAAGACTGGTGAAACAGAGCACAACAAAAGAGTGCACTTCTGCAGCACGCACAGAGAGAAGGAAAGGATTAAACACACTAGAAACACCTCTCTGTCCCTCCAACAGAGGGGAAGGCCAAGAAACAGGCAGGGGAGAGAACAATACCAACTCAGCCTCCTCACTTGGCTACTGGGAACCAACCCTGTGGCTTGACACCCTCGAAGCTCATCAAGCCACCAGCACTGCACTGATTTTTAAGAGCACCAGTATGATCTGTACTCACCTAAAGGAAATAACACTCACCTTACTACAAGTTACTAACAAAACTGGACTCTTAGTACTGCTATTTTCATTCAAATTGCTTTCTGTTGATGTCTCCTGGCCACAGTAATATAATCCAGGTTGGAAGTCTTTCTCATCTGCTAAGAAGAGAGAATAATCTAGTCCTGCTGCTGTAGTCCAAATACCATCACCGCACACCTAAAATTCAGGAGGAAGGAAGACATCACAAATCATCACCCAAAGCTGGAAGGAGAGAAAAGTACATAACCCTTCACACATGCACAGAATACACCTGCCGAGATACACTACTGCAATAACTGGCCAATTTTTCAACTTCAGTGTCTCATAACAAATCAACTCCCTGCACATATACTGAAAACTCTTTTTTCCCAGTTTTCTAATGGCTGATTTTTATTTCTTTTTTTTTTTTTTGCCTTTCAGTTATAAACCAGTTTTATTTTTAAATGGGCATCGAGTGAGCTTGATTAAAGTTGGAACACTATTCTCCCCTCTACATTTAACTGGGGAAGTCTATATAAACTTGCAAGACAGCTAATCTGCTGTACTTCAATTTGCATAAGGCCTAAGCAGGAAAATTGTGCAGCTAGTTTTCCATTGAGATGAATGCCAGATAACATGGGAAAGACTGTAGTCTAACCCCAAAATTGTTATTTTGCTATTCACTCATTGTGGTGAAAAGTTCAAAACAAAGAGAAAACCCACTGCCAAACCTCTGCAAAGCTCTGGAAATACAGAAACAACAACTGTGGCTGTGGTCCACCCAAGCTAAAATGCTAGAAACAATTGTTTAGAATAAAACCAGAGTTCTGAAGTATTTAAAAGTTTCAACACTGCAACTTCAATATCAGAGAAACCAAACATAAGGTCGAAGTGAAATGTGACAAGAACCAGTCACATTTCTCAGTTCTAGAACTTCACTGTGGTCAAAAAACAGCAGAAGTCTGTGTAAACAATTTCTTGGGTAGATTTTCCACAAGGGTCATCTAAAAATAATTTCACAGCATAAGCCAAAGAAAACCAAGGGCTCCGTTATTAAATAGCACACAGATCCATTCTCAGAAATCACTCTGCACTCCCTTGTACAAGAAGAGACCCTAAACAGGAACAGAAAACCAAGTACCTTGGCGAGACGAGGGACGGTTGTCGGGGAGTTCAAGTGACCGAGCTGGCCAGAGACATTACAGCCCCAGGAATAGACCTGCAAAAATCAGTGCTGAACATCAGAATGCACATTTATATACATGGAAAACACTCAACTGTGCCAGTGCAGCACATCAAGCGTGCAAGCACACAGGTCAAGGCTACAGGACTCGTGTACCAAGAAGCATTTCCTTAATTTTGACTGCCTTCCTCCATTCCTAGATGGATTTCTCACATTCAGAAATGGAATGCACCAAATCAATCTTTAAACATAATGTTGATGGTACGTGAAGAAGTTGGGCAGAAACAGAATTTAGATTCCACACTGCTTCCAAGCTGCCTCCCGCAAACGGGAACAAACGTTTAGAAGCGAAAGAAACTAAAAACTAGAAAAGACCAAACATGATGATTATGTCGGAGATAAACAATAAATAGTAACAATGACTTGTACCTGGGATTTGGCAGTGAGTGCTAAGGAATGATGGCCCCCAGCAGAGAGGTGAATCACTTCCTTACCATCAAGGCTTTTCACACACAGAGGCTGAAGCCTGTAAATCCCCAGAACCCAGAAGGGGAGGGAAGAGGGGTAGAAGGCAGGAAAAAGAAAAAATATTATCAGAGGTGCTGTTAATGCAACAAACACTCAAGGTTTTATTTTCTTCCCCAAAACTAACTAGAAAAAACTAAGATATATGGAACCTTCTGGTAATAAACCACCTTAGTCAGAACGGTCAGGAAGGGCAAAAGCTGATGACAGACCTCACCCAATGTGGACCAAGTCAAAGTACCACCAAAACTGTTACTGATTACAGAGGGAAAAGTCATCAATCGATTGATGCTTGGTAAGAATACAGCATAAAGCATGTTACTTGGAGAAACTCATGTCATAACACTTAAAATAACAAAAACACAATGCATGGCAGATGTTTAAATTTGAGAAGCTGAGACAGCTCAATACTCAAAATTTTCTAGCAATCTAGTGAATAAATTTTTAAAAAATTATCAAAGAAATCTCACCTTGGCAGAACATCACCATGGCCTAGCTGTCCTTCCTTGCCCTTCCCCCAGCTCCACACCTCTGTTCTTAGAGAGGGCAAAAGAGCATCAGCTTCACCACTGTAGGTTGGAGTCAGAGCCACAGTCCTCATTTTTGCCCGTCCTACCTTCCGTAAGAGCCTTGGGGAAACTGAGCAGAGGCCGAGGATTAGAAAAATTTCTGATCATTTTGATTTATGTACGGCTCAGACTGTGCCTTACACAGTAGCAGCACTACTACATAGCAAGTGATCAAAACATCTTAAAGCAGTTTTAATTCAAGCCTGAGAACAAAGGTTGACAGGTAAGACAATGGGTTATGGATACAGAGAAGGAACACAGGTGCTAAAACCAGATACCAGCTTTACCAGCTGCTAAAGGGCAGCAGACATGTGAGACCCTCACAGTTGCAGTGAAGCAAACGATCCAAAAAAATATACATTGAAACGTCTGGAAAGAAGAGAACCTTGCAGTGAAAGGAAGACTTCAATACCTCCTAAAACTCCTCTCAAATCCAAGATCAATACAGAACTAAACCGTATACACGTTCAGAGCAATTAACAGAACTAAAATCTGCTGAGGGAAGAAGGTCATTAAACTTTGAAGTTCAGCTGTGGGAACTGGAATTCTTACAGGTGCTGCCTGGATCAAAACCAGCTCAGTGCAGTGCAGGTTACAGACCACACAGATTTTTAGCTGCTACAAAAACCAGCCTGAAAGATACCTCAGCATCATTTGGCAATATAACTCTTCCGAAGCGCTCACTTTATCCTAATTTAACAAGATCATTTGTAAACGCACTGTTTTTTGTCTTCTTAGCAGGCAGAATCTGCTAGTCTTCCCTTTCTCCACGGCTTTCAAGTCCTAAGGTATCGTTTAGAATTTATACACACCTTTGAGAGATCACTAGATTCGTGTTCAATAAATATTTTGAGGGTTTTTTTTTACTTATAAACCTCCACATTATTGCAAGTTTTTTCCCCAACATGCTTGCTTTACCTTGTGACAACAAACCAGGCAGGGAAAGCCTTCGACTCCCTCCTTCAGATTCCTCTTCTCTAATATCTACTAAACTGGAACTCTTCTTCCCCTGCATGGATTCCAGTCTGACCTGCTCTTCCCGGCTGTCCTTGAGAGCTTCGGGCCCCGGGGACCTGCTGCCCGCCTGAGATCCTGGCTCACCCTGCGAGGCCGTGCCGTAGAAATTCATGACTTTCTTCAGGGACAAAGCTCCGGCCTCGTAGGTGGCAGCGACTCTCACCCCCACCGCTGAGGCACACGAGGCCACCAGGCTGTTCAGGGTGGACGCGCTGCTGCCCGCGGGGCCAGGGATACAAGCAGCCAGTTGTTCCTCTTGAGATGGCTAAAACCAAAGGGAAGTTGGAAATTATCAGAGCAGAGGGCACAGAAGAGCAGGATGATGATTACACATTCACTGTTCAAACCCTGGGCTGGGCTGAACAGCGTGCAGTGTTTATTGTAAGTGTTTTCTGTAAGTTATGGATGTATTTTAACTGTATATAATATCAGCTATCCATGGGTTTTATGCTTAGGTGTACATCTATCGCTCAGAATAGTTTGTTTTAAAGGTTGCACCAAGCACCATTTCTAAATGGACTGAGCTTTTGTCTGTTGCACCTGTCTTGTAGCCCATCTATAAGAGACTGTAAGTCTGAGTTTTTTAAATACCAACAAGAAAAAAGGATCTCTGCAAACAAATTACAGAAATTAGGCTCGTTACGAACTCCTTTGCCACCAATGAAAGCGCATCAGTGAGCAGGCTCTATTTTCAGAGAGACAAGCTGTGTCTTCAATATGGTAAAAGGTAAACAGCAATTCCTGGATTCGTTTTGCAAGGCCTATCTTAAAACCAGTGTGGGCTGTGCCCCCTTGCCCCACGGTTGTATCCAGACAAAGCTGAGCCAATAATCATCAGGTCACACCAGGGACAAGCCCACTGAAGGCCATTATTAGTGCCACCAATTCCTGAAATGGCAATCAGCCCACCCAGCAAATAACAGGTAACACCCTGAATGATCTCTGACAAATAGCTTATAAAACATTAAAACAAAGACAGCAAAATCCCATTTTCCCATCTAATGCACAGTGGAAAGAGTTATTATTACAAGTATTACAGCTCACTTTATTCTGCCAAAATAAAAACCAATCTTTGACTTCTTTAAGCTTTTTTAAAGCTTAAAGGTTCGGACTGGGTCTGCTTCTATTTACTTCAACCTGGCACGCCTAGCAATACAGGAAAGAAAACTTCATTTGTGTGGGAAAGCAAAGAAAAAGGAAGGATTTTACTAACGCTGAAACATTATGTAAGATCTGATCTCTGCTCTTCACGTCTATGTCAACTGTGGAAGAGGCAGTGAATCAATTCCAGTCTTGATTCCTGAAACTGTGCAAGGAAAACAGTGCTCTGGAAACGTGCCAGGAGCAAGGAATTGAGAAAGGGAGCATGAAACTGTGGGTTTCAGTCATTTCCCAATGCTGGAGTTCTTGAAAGAGTCTGAGCAACTGCTACATTGCATTCGTAACAGCAAAAAGCAAAAGAAAATGTATTTACACAACATTCATTTCTCTAAAGTAACTTTTCCACAGAGTAAGAAAGCAGAACTTGCTGAACTACCAAGTTACTGGACATAGTTTTAAAATATGGGGGTTTTATTGCCATCAGAGGCAGTAACAAAAATCAACTATATTTTTTAGGTAGTGTGAAATTTCTTTTCCAGAACCACTGTGGGGAATGTCTTACTGCAACTATATATAAAAAAAAATGTATGAACAACACTTTAAATGACAAAAACCAAAAATTTCAGAATTCTGCCATCAGTTTTGCAAATTAGGACACAGAGCAGCAGGGCTCCTCACGAGACAGTAGCTAGGTGAGGACTGCCAGACTGCACGGCGAGATTTTGGATTAGTTTTCTGTCTAGTAACTTTTGGGTCTACCTTCTTCCCCTTGCTCCTAATTACATTTCCTTTTTTTTTTTTTCCCTTTACTCTCTAAAAACCAGAAACCAGTATTTTGTCAGGGAGCCACAAAGAGCTCTTGAACCATCGTGCCAAGCATTTCCTGATGCTTACTAAGAGATGAGTACTCGACTGTTTTGTACAGCATCAAAACAGTGGTGCTGAATCATTTGCTACACCACAGAGCAGTACTTACACATCTCCCATCCCTTTTTATGAGTTTATGCCACCCTTACATATATTAACATTAGAAACCTTTTGGTCAAACCTTTTGCAATCCAGAATTTTTAACTGATGGAGAAATTAGATGGATTTGTGAGGGATTCCTTCCAGGTACAGAAATGAAACCTTTACCTTAAAGGTAAATCAGATGAGTACCAGTAAGATTCACCAAATGGAAACCAGGGAACAGAGCACAGAAATTGGCTTACAGGGTTCTGATACTGCAGGTCATGACAAGGAGAGACTAAAGTGCTCTCAAGGCTCCCCACAATGAAGGCTCACAATTTAATAACAATGGAGGATAAAAAAAAAAAATCTTCCACTTAAAGTTGAGAACCATCAGCGAAAAAAACGCTTGGAAACTCTAAAAACACCATGGCTTTATTAAAGTAAGTTTTTCGTTTGTAAAAATTATGTTGCCACGTAAGCAAGAGAAGTTATAGCAAATGATGAGCTAGCGATTGGGTACCAACCTGTTCGGGCTCTGTACAGACGTTTTTGTTCGGGCTCTCATGTAATGAGCTATCTGACAAACCAATTAAGTACTCTTTCACTTCTTTTTTGTCTGAGAACAGAGTATTTCCCGAACTAGGAATTCCACTGTCTTCCTGTGCACCGCTGCTGGAAAGGCCCCTTGGTCCATCAGACTCGAAACCAGCAGGTCTGGGCTGTTCCCCAGGCGGCTTCTGGGAGTCCTCCCTCGGGAGCACTCTGCCCTGGCGGGGCTCCGAGGGCGGGCAGAAGCCGTGGCTTTCCGGCTGGCTGTCGGACAGCGCTACCCCCAGCGGGCAGCAGTGACTATCTGAAATGATGACGTGATCCTCCTTGTCCGTCATGGTAATGAGAGGCTGACTGCAGTGATTGCATCTCTCTGGGATAGGCTTCATTTCCTGCACGGGGAGACATTGCACCAGAGCCAAGCTGTGGTAGGCTCCGCAAGCGATCTGGAGCACGACGCGTCCCGCCAGGTGCTCTACCTTCTGCGGCTTCGTCACGGGGAAAGCGGTGGTTATGAGGCCGAGCTGGCAGCCGCTCCCCCAGGCCCAGATCTCCCTGCTCAGCGACAGAGCCAGCGTGTGCTCCTCTCCGCACGCCAGCTGCAAAATCCGGACCGACAGCAGAGGGCTGCTTTCGGAATCACAGATGCTGACGAGCCGGGGCTCCGGCACGCGCGGCTGGTCGGCGGCCGCGCACTGGCCGGAGGAATTGTCCCCCCACATGAACACCGCGCCGCTCTCCGTCACCGCTCCGTTGTGGAAGCTGCCGGCCGCCACCGTAATGATACGATGGCCGAGCAAAGTGCTCTCTAAGATAGGGCTCTTCATGCGTTCCTCGGCTCCTGATCTCCAGGGCAGCTTTCCAAAGCTGTACACCTCTCCGCCTAGGAGGGAGATAAAAGGAAAACAAATCCTAGTGCGAGTGTAAAGCCAATTGTTAAACCAATGTGAAAATATGAGTACTGCTTCCTAGCTTACTCCAGGCTCAGCTAAACTGCAGCTACTGATAGAAGAAGGCTGCTGGCTGCTCTCTGCAATTGCTGCTGTTAAGTTCTACACCTCACATTAACGTTACCCTGTGCGTGCACGTACTGATAAAACAAGCAATGCTTTTCTGCTCAAAATTCCATTGTACTCAAGTCAAGTGAGTGAGGTCTATTCGTCGGTCCTTTCTAATTCAAGAACTTATTGAGGACATACAAACGTGTATGAAGAGCACAGCCCTCATCTTTCCAAACACAGCTCTAGGATCACTTCTGAAAGAACAGCAAGCGGACCCTGCTCCTGCCCAGATGGTGACAGCGAAGGCGCTCCCTACCTTCCGTTAGAAGCACCCCATGGTGGATCCCAAGGGCTGCCTGCAGCACTGTCTTCCCGCTGAGGCCCGGAAGCCTTTCTGGAGTCACCGAGCACGAACCAGCCTTCCAAACATACACCAGGCCTCTCTCTTTGGCTCCTTCTGCCTCTTCTGAGCTGCAAAGATTGGAGGAAATTGGAACACCGTCAGGAGGAAGTTTTCCCTGGCTCAGTAACGCCTGTGTAGGAAAGGCTTAGTAGTACAGACATTAGTTTCGCTTTCATAGCCAACATATTTAAATTACTATTATGAAATTGTAAAGGAAATGCTATTTAATGAAAAAGTAAATGCTGTTTAATGAAAAAGGAAGTGTCTTCTGTTTGAAACCATAAGGCTTTTTCTGATTTGTACTTTACCGTGTACCAGTGTGTTTAAAACGCTCCACCTGTAAGAGCTCATACTTTATACACTTTCATTTCTACCTCTAGAGATAAAAATGAGGTTTTAATTGCTCTTTTTTTTTTTCTTCTTTTTTGTAAATTCTTAATGAGTGTCTCTGAGTCAAATGAGCCAGTTATTCAAATCAACTGAACCATGGAAAAAGAAAAATATCCTCAAATAGCGTGCAAGTATGAGGGCTTGCAGGAGGGACTGGAGCCATCCCAAACTGGTTTAACACTTGAACACATTGTGGTCTGAACACCCAGTCAGCAACTTCTCCAACTCAGCACAAAGAAATTCCAAAAAGGAATTTTGACAAGCCCACAGTTGTAACAATTTGCAGAATCCCTTGACTTCAATGCAAAATGTTATATTAGGCATCAATACGCCCCGGCTTAAATTAAGACTAGACTTAAATTAAGAGCCATGCTTAAACTTCCTTAGAACTTTATAGACTGTTATCTACTCAGAAAGAAAAAGAATAGCTTCAGCTCCTTATTTGACAACAGTCAAGTCACTCACTCCCTGCATAAAGCAGTTCTTGCACCTTGACATGAACTGGTGAAATTAAATTCATTAAGACAGGAAGAAAAGTTTTGATAGAATTAAAGCCTTTGTCTAGAAGAAAAAGGCACCAGAAATAAAAATGTACTCCAAACATGTACCAACCCTCAAAAAAAGCTATTCTGCCACACCACACTGCAGGCAAACCCATGCAAGCAGCCCTATTCCTGCACACTCTGGATTGGCTAAACTATGCATTTTGTTTACTGTGGTGCACAGGATGAACAGCTTCACACAATCTGCCTCAGAAATGTTCAAGGTAAGAATAGCTAAGAAATCAAATTACCTCTCCTAGCTCCTGTGCCCATCCTAAATATCTTTATTTTTCTACAAAACAGAATGAAAAAAAAAAAAAAGTTTTGAAAGCTGATGGTCTTCTAAAATTCAAGTAATAGTTCATACCATAAAAAACAAACATAGATTTAAAATGCAGAGTCCACCTTGCATTTCAAATACATAGGACTTGTATTTAGCATAGAAGTAAATTTAAAAGGAACCAATCAAGTAATATATATGCAAAGAACAAAAAAAAGGCTTAAAAACCAATATCCACATAAGGATATTTCACCCAAGATAAAAATACAGACTTTACACAGATGGGCAAAGCACTCCAAAGAACACAAAACTATAATCTTGAGAGTTTTCATCGACATACTGAACATCAAATCAGTTCAACATCTGATATTTGTGCTTTTATCCGTTAAGCAGGTGTGCTCAGACCACAGTGTAAAACAAATCTGGACATTCACACAGCAGGATTTGTGACAAAAAAAAATCTGATTTTTATCAAGTATCTCAGTGCACGAAAAGTCTACTGCAGGGCTAGTGATCTAGAATCAAATTCCCAGGTGCAGGTCCCAGACAGGATTTGCTGCTCACTGGGGAATGTTCTGTTCAAGTTTGCAGCCTGTGGCTACGGCTCCAGAAATTACAACCATCAGCCTAAAGGAGTTGCTGTTGTAGCAACTGCAGCGTTCCAGGCACAAGTGAAGCTAATAATCTTCCCTTTTAGTGGAAGTTTTAGTACAAGTTACATAAAGAAGATGCTTGATCCTGCTAATTTTCCAGGAGGATCACGAGCTGGCCTATTTCAGGGAGCCTCGGTGCTTTCACCTAGCTGCTGGTTCTCACCTTCTTTCCTGTGAGTCCATCTGTCAGTGGCAGCACTCCATCACCACCCAATTGTCCCTCTTTCAAAAGGAACAATGTAATTCTCACCAACTGAAAAACAGGAAAACCATCTATCGAACCAGGAATAACGAAACAGTGACAACAACCAAGCCCCAACCCTCCCCAAAGGCTGAGCTCCTGCATTCAATAAATAAACACTTCCTTCCACACTGCTAGGATGGTTCAAGTGCTTCTATTTAGTTCCCTCACACTGAGCTGGCTGACAGAAGCTGAACAGCCAGACTTGTGCTGACTGCTCAGCTCACAATTGGCTCTATTGTAAGGACAGAAATGAACAAAACCTCCTTCAAAGGCAGAAATTTACATCAAGCTCTCGATGCAATTCCCATTATACCACTCAAGAAACACCAAATGGATTCATATTCAGGTCATAAGATGGAATTCAACGCCCAGCTAAATTTCAGGTGAACAGATTTGTATGAGGAGAAAATGATCTTTGTACTACTTTTCTTGGAATAAAACAAAGCTACACTTAATCTTTCTTTCTTATGATCCGTTTCACTTTGTCTTAGTATTAAAAGACCAGGGATTTCTCTTATCTGCTGTCTTACTATATGAAGTGTTACAAGTTTTAGTTACATTAATGCTCGTACATAATCACATCTATTCAAAGTTTCACATATAAATGCCTTAGAGCTGTTGCTTTATTATAGTTGCTGTCTGATATCCACTGTAAAAAAATCAGAAAACAAATGAGTATAAATGCTAAGACCCAGAAATCTGAAGCTTTTGCATACAGAAAACAGAAATAAATACGGCCAGCCATGAATGCAAGAGACAAAACAGATTCAGACCCATAACTCCGATACAGAAGTCTCAATGCACTCTTGGAAACAGTAATCATCAAGTTGATCAATAATTAAAATAACTAACAAAACCTCCAACACTTTCCCTGGAGTGCTCCAAATAATGAATTACCAAGGAGACTTTCAGGTGTAGAAACAACACAGCATACGAACAATTCCAGTCTTTCAGACACAGGACCCTAAAAAAACCTGATTTGGGCTTCAGAGCTGGCAAAGAACAGACCTCAAGAAGATAAAGAGTTGATAAGGTGGTGTTGTGGTAAGTCAAACAACAGAGCATACCTTCTAGGAACACAGAGACACACTTGTCACCAGACAAATGCTGCTTTCAAGACAGCCTCTCCTTCCTCAGCTACAAAAGAAAAATAAAAACGCTTACAATTGTAAAAGTTAACTTTTAAAATATTAACAAAGGAAGTCTCCCAATATAAGGGACCTGTCAGGCAATGCCTCGGTAGCAGAGGTGCTGAGGAAACATCAAAGGAAATTGGAAGCTCATCTTTGGAAGCGTAATTTCCCGATGTGTGCTTGCTCAGAGCAAGTACTTTCAGGGGTTTCTTTAGCCAAACCACCTAACCCTCCAATCCATTCTCTTGAAAATGCCAGCACCTCTCCAGCTTCAATCAAAAAGACTCCGTGGATCCCCCAATCAAAGAGATGAACACCTTGACAGATGAACAAATACACCATTTACATTGCATAGACTTATTTGAGGTTAAGGAACTGAGGCTTAAAACTCCTGACTTCTAGAATTTATGGGCTTTTTTTTAAGGGCTCAAAGAATTTTTTACATTTTCATGAGCCTCTACTGCAAAAAAAAAAAGTAATTGTCATAATAGATCACAATACAGAGCAAGGTTAAAGACAGGCATTTGATCAGCTGTTTATCTCCCTTCAAGGCCAAATTATAAAACTATTTACACAATTATTAAGTGAGAAAGCTGCAACAGTGGCGAGCAGGATATGATGGCAGCGATAGATCTTCTTTTCTTTACAGAAGCTCACCCTTAGGATTGCATTACCAAGCATTCATGCATATAAGGGGAAAAAAATGAGAGCTAAACTCTTTCCTTTCCACAGACGAGACACCTTGAAATCACTTTCAAGTTCACTTCAAGTTTTCATTCACTCCTAAACCCGCACAACACAATTCCCATTTCACAGCTCGGGCAAAAACACAAGTTGCTTTGCCGCAGCTACAAACGAGGTAATTGTAACAGAAAGTTACAAGGCGACCTTGCAACCTACTGCAGCACCTGGCACGGCCCCGACATCGAGAAACACCCGTGAGCCTCACCTGTTACCTCAATAAACACTGCAAATAATTCTACAGCCTTCGCACCTGTTATTTCCAAACTCATTTTGAACGGATTTGTGGCGTTTAGCAGTGACTCGCAGGATCAAGACGGGCGTGTTTGTTATACAGAATTACCTCCTCGGGCTCTGCAGAGGCGATCTCCGAGATTTCTTCTTTCAAAACAGGGCTGTGGACATCATTCACTGCTGGCACCTGCGGCTCGCAGAGGTGTGAGCGGTCAGAGAAGCCCTCGCGTTTCGGTCAGCACTAACCACTGCTTTTAACGTGGTGTGATCCAGATCTGCTCAGGACAAAACCAAAATGAAAAAAAAGGGCCACTGAAAGACGGTGGCGATCCCTCAATCTGGATGGATGAGAGCGCAAAGCTTTGAAACGCCCGTTCCTGCGAATGCAGGATTGACAGCAAAACGCGGCGGTAAAGATGTCGGGGGGGAAAAAAACTAAAAAAACCCAACACGGCTGAAAATTAACTGCTACAGCATGCAATTAAAAATTCCCCATTACTCGTAGGAGACTCGAAAAATTCCTAATGTCCTTCTGACCCTTTTTCTTTTGAAATTACACCTGAACTTGGCACACCCTCGAGCGCTTTCCCTTCTGGGGGCGGTTCGCTCTGCTGGAACTGAAAGCGGCGAGCGCAGCTCGTTGACACGAGCAGCCGTGACCGCCCACAGACCGTGTCCGGCCGCTCCAGCTGCTGCCCGGAACCCTCCGNCACAGCCACGGCTCCGTACTGCCAAAAGCCGAGCTGCGTTTACCCCCCGAGCAAGCGTGTCACGCAAAGGGACGGGACTTTTAAACACAAGTGGAAGGAGGTGAAGAAGGGGCACGTCAGTTATAGTTGGAGGGTTTTCTTCCAGCGAGAGGGGAGGAGACCTTTCAGACCCTCACACAGCAGGAATACACCCGGACCCCTCACAGCTGCGCCAGCCCATCAC
>VWZN01000679.1:335517-417092 GCA_013396955.1 Regulus satrapa | reverse complement strand
GTGTTTGTGTGTGTGTGTGTGTGTGTCTGTGTGTGTGTGTGTGTATGTGTGTGTGTGTGTGTATGTGTGTGTTTATTTCTCTACAGGCTTAGATTTCACGGAATACATTTAAAATACGTGCACACATGAATATGCCCGTGTGTGTGTGTGTACACACAATATGTGTACACAGCTATGTGTGTATACACACGCATGCTATATGTATGTGTAGGTATCCCTATATAGGTATATACACGTGCTTCTATTTGAATGAGTTTCGTAAAATGTAGTTTTAATGATATGTCACCACTCAGTCGACTATTTTTTTTTTATGTTGCCTGAAACTTTCATATAAAAGCCATGGTTCAACAGAGAGGTACGGGCTCTCCTTTACAAATCATTACGTTTTCTAAGGATAGCTAGTAAATGTTTCTGTTAGAGTGTTTCCTCCGCTAAGGGGAATGATTACTCCATGGTTTTATTCAACCACAACTATCAGCAGCTATGAGCATGCTTTCTCCACTTCTGGCTGCCTGGCAAAAGTTGGAATACTTCTCCTTGTGACAGTATTTCACCGCTACTCCCTGACACAAAAAATACACAAGCTTGAAATTTACAATCTTCACGTGAATTTACATGTCTATTTTATATTGTTCATTTTTTTGTGCATTTATCTTTCCATCCTCTTAAAACGCAAATATTATTTGGATGTAACACTAAAAAACTGTTTTCCAGAATAAAAAAAGACAACATAACCAGTTTGTTACTGAGTGTGTTGCATCTAGACAACCTTTCTCATGCCTGGACAGCACATCTAAATTCTTGCTGTCCACCTCCAGGGTAAATCCACTGTGTGTTCCCTGCTCCACAGAGGGCAGGATTAATCAGTTGCTCTGGTTATTCTGACATACGGACGAGCCTGTTTTCTACTCTGCGTCCCTCAGACACGTAATCCAGCAGGGACAGACAGGTCCCCGTGCTGATGTAAATGCCAAAGCAAGGACTGTCAGTGCACAGCTCCTGCAGAAAGGACGGCTCAGCCACAGTGCTCAGAATGCTCGCCTGAGCTAGAGGCTGAAGTCTGAAGCTTAGAACTGCTACAAGGAGGGAGGGAAGCCAAGGCCTGGAACCTGTCCCTTCGTTATCCAACTTACTACGCTGAGAGTCTCTTAACTGAAAGAAATGTGTACAAGCAGAAAGTTTGGATCTATTAATTCCTCCATCTTCAGGTATGGAAAATGTTGTCTGTTTTTGGAGGGCATGTACCAAGGGAACTGAAATCAATGGAGCTACTCCAGGGCTGCGTTTGGACTTTCAAAGGAAAACTGCAAAAATCACAAGACTGAGGCAGAGACCTCGTGCGAGTCATATGAGCTCTAATTACAGGCACAGAGTGATGAGGAGGAGCAAGGAGGAAAAAAACAGATACAGTTCAATTTAAGGGGGACAACATGGGAGACATGCTGTGTATAAGTGCTGTCAGAACAGGAGGCAGCAGCTGCTGTTCAGAGAGAAGGGGCTCCCAACAAATCCAAGGCCTTCAGCACACGGAAGCAGTGACTACAGCAGAGGTATTTAATATCCCATTGTGGTGCTTCTGCATTGAGATAGGCTAAGCCTGGATGCTTCTCCACTTGTGGGGAGTGCGAAGCTGTCATATTTGCTTCTAACCAGACAGCATCAAACTTTGCAGCTTCAGGCTTGTGAAGCTTACTGAAAGAGGAATCTGTACCTGCGATGACAATAAATGCCTTTGATGTGAGGAGCAGGCAGAGAAGATTGCACTCCAGCGAGTTCTACGCCGACGAGAGGTTGTAAAACAGGGAGGCAGCCAACAGCCCACAGGTCTGGAGGAGGCAGCCTGCCACAGATTGCAAATCCTGTGTTGTCAAATTATAATCCGTCCAATATAGCTGCTCGGGAGGAGCTTGAAGCCTGCTTGCCATTCATTGCTGCCTTTTTTATAATTGTGTAGTGTACAGCACTGTTGTGCTGTATGGGCCAAATTAATAAGCTGTGCAAATTATNCCATTCATTGCTGCCTTTTTTATAGTTGTGTAGTGTACAGCACCAAATTAACAGGCTGTGCAAATTACACAGTGGTGAGGGGTGAGGGATTAAGGGGAGAAGAATCCCTAAATGTAAACTTCCTGAAATTTTACTTTGCATTTGGTTTTTGGTCCCTGCCCTAGCAGGTTATTTAGAGATGAATAATTCAAGGGTAAGGGGGAATAGCATGCATTTAGGATGATGCTGGCAGAAGTACCCTCTGCAGTTAAGGCAGCTTTATCTTTGCGTGTTCTGAGTGAGCACTACAATTTACCAACACAGCTGCTCCCCTTACAGACAGTACTGGAGATCTGTGGCTGGTAGAGAGAGAGATGAAATTGTTGTGCATTGCTCAAAGCCGCTGCAGTCGAGGAGAAAGAAAAGAAACTCATCGGTAGAACGGTAGTTTGTCAGTGACACAGTTTGTCCCCTTTTCCCATGTCAGCTGTTAGATGGAACCGGAGCATCTCTTTCTCTACCTTTCTGCAGCCCCTGCAGCTCCACACCCTCCAGAGCTGGAGGCATGGGGCACAGTGACCTTGGAGCTACACTGATCCTTTCCAGGAGCAGGATGTTGTAGAAAGGTTCAAATGAGTGAGATGCAGCATCCACAGAGCCAAACAGGAGATATTTTATCCTAGGGTTATTCCAGCCATGATCATTTACTTAATTACTGAATGACCTGCTAGTGGCTTCTTGTTCTACCAGCAATCTAAAACACACACCAACTTCTTCATGGAACAGAGGCAGGGCATCCCGTTTGGAGCTGCCACGTCCTACGTGCATCTAGAGAAGCTGTGTGAAGGATCCTGTGCAACTGTGTACAAGGGGATCAGCAGGTG
Organism: Regulus satrapa; assembly: GCA_013396955.1. Lineage (NCBI taxonomy): Eukaryota > Metazoa > Chordata > Aves > Passeriformes > Regulidae > Regulus > Regulus satrapa. Next base: position 414,222 of record VWZN01000679.1, on the reverse strand, counting down.
AGCAATACTGCCCTCCCAGCGCTTGCTGAAAACACCTCCTTACGGCAGATAAAGGGAAATCAAAAGCCCAGTTTTGCCTTTAACCAGGATATTTGCAAATCCCCATCCCAGTTTTTTAGGGAACTCCTCCACTGCAGCCATGGAGGCACCACAAAGACTCTTTGATCCACAGCAGTGGGCCAGGAGATTGTCTGGCTGAGCCAAGGAGGGAGCAAAGGTTTTCCTTGAAGTGAGGGATCTCTGCATGATTGAAAAATGAGGCGTGAGGTCATGCTGCCACTACTACACAGGGGCAGGGAAGCTGTGAGAAGGCAGAGTGGGGTTATCCCTCCAAGACATGCTGTAGGGATACCTGGACAGCAGCACAGTGCTTCTCTAGCCAGGTGGGCTGGCTCAGCTCACTGCTAAAGACCACAAGATGGAGGAGGTTTGTAATTCCCTTTCCGAGCTTGGCCTGAGTGGGTCGGCAAACCCTAGAAATTTTGCTGGGCTGTTTGCTTGGGAGACTGTCAGTGTTATCGTGCCAAGCACCGAGAAGCTTCATGTGACCTTCTACCGTGGTCTGACAGGATTAACAGCCAGCTGGTGGCCCTGAAGGTGATCAAGCTGGAGACAGAGGAGGGAGTGCCCTTTACAGCCATTCGGGAAGGTAAGACATAGAGGAACATCGCCCTCCAAGAGCATTTGTTTTAACCTGGAAAAGCTCCGTGATGTCTCCCTCAGTCCTTTACTCAGTGTGCCGGCTGTCCTCCCAAAATTCTCCCTTTCCTTATCCTCTCACGGAAGCTGTCTTCATGCTGGGCACTGGACAAAGGAGGAATCTCTCTGGGCTATGCATTTATGGCAGATGCATCCATGCCTGTGATATGGAAAGTGCCAGCTGCAGCCACAGCATGTTCTTTCTGCACTTTCTGCTTGCTGCCCCCTTCACAGTTGCTTTCTCACTCCTTCTACAAAATACACAGCTGCTGCCACTGCTGCATCGGGCAGTTGTGGACTTGTTACTACAGCCATGACTTTTCTAGCTGGTAGGAAAGTCAGCAGCACTTTCCAGGTACTTTCCTATCTAGTACCTGGGGCATCACAAGATTCCAGCCTGAAGAGAGATACTTTCAATAAAACTGATGCTTGATAACGTGTGTCGTTTCAGTCTAGTGAGAAAACAATTCTCTTCTTTCTTCTTCTCTTCTCCTCTTATCAGTAGACTTTATAGAGCACTGGGCAAAATGTCTGCAGATTTCTCAGTTTCTGGGAGAAAGAAATGCTTTTGTGCAAGTGCTTGGGTTTGGCTGAAAGTATTTACATTTCCTCACAAAGTAAGTTCACTAAACCTGATTGACTGACGCTTCTATTTTCATCTGCTGTACAATCCCAAGAAGACTGGGATCTGTTTTCTTCCATACACAGAAATATGCAACGGTTGTGCCAGTCTGTTTTACAGTATCGGTGGAAGCTATCAATGTAGGATGACACACATAGGGGTTTTTTGGGTTTGTTTTTAGCTCTTAGTGCACTTTGTGAAGCTGGGGTTAATCTTGTCACGGGGATGGAGAGTCAGGGGCCAGATGTGCCAGCTTGCACAGAGCAGCACTAGCGCAGAAGGACTCTCATAGCAGTCAACTCAGACTAACGAGAGAGGTCACCGAATCCACTCCAGGTTTATAACTCTAATTAAGACAAGAAAGTTTACGGATTCCTCCGTCCAATTCTGTGTGAAAGCAGAGACACACCTAAATATGCCTATTTTTTAAAAAAATGGCTTGTGTTACAGTTTCCTTTCCACTCATTTGCCGTGGTGCTTTTGCTCTGCATTTACACTTGTAGCCCACCAGTAAAATAAGCCTTAAAAGCTTTATCTGCATCGAACTAATGATGCGCTAAAGATCAGCACCCTTTTAACATGCTCTACTGGACAGGCTGAGAGTCTTAACTTCATTCATTATGGGAGAAAACAAGGGGGGGGATCCTATGAAGGGTTTGCTTTAAGTAGGTCCTTTGTGCACTGCTGAGCTCTGCAGCATCTGACACCTCAAATTTACAATGTAAGTCAGCAGCAAAAACAAAGCACAAGATTTATTAAGGCGGCGCATTCTCTGCTAGCCTGGAGGAATGCGCTCCCCTGACAAAGAGACGCTTCACCCCAGGAAGCCCCGCAGAGACAAAATGCCTTTAAAGCTCGCTTCTGGCAGTAGCACCTGACACCCCAGCAGGGGGTTGTGGAAGCAACAAAGTGAGGAGCAGCATCCCAGAAGCCTGATGGAGGCACAGGCGCTGAATCCTTCGTTTTACTGCGGGCTCTCTGTGCTGCCCCTCTGGAGCCAATAGCTCTGGCCGCATGGAATTTTCGAGGCATCACAGAGTCAAGTTATCACCTTCTGTAGCACGTGGGCTCTAGCCAGACAATCTTTACTAGGTTTATAAGCAATTAGATACAGCGTGGAGCATGTTTAAGATCCGTACTGCTGTGCACTGGGAACCTACTGGTGGGAGCTGGACTGGACTAGGATCAGGAACAGAGGCAGTTTAGCTGCAGGAACACCAAGCTCCGTGCAAGAACTACTTTGTAATCTGCTGCTTCCAGTAGCTGTGCTGAATCAGGCGTCCCTTACTGCTCAGTAGCCTCAGAACTGGCACAGGTTTGGGCCACAGCTGTGTCACACGGTGTAACTCTGGCAGTAGGGCTCTTAGAACCAGGTGAAGTTGTTAGGGTCGCAAGAGGCCAAGTGATAATCCAGATGAATTTGCTTTACTAGCATGAAACTGTTCAAATATCTTTTTCAGATTGTTTGAAAAAAAAACAAACAAACCCCAAAAACCCAGCTTTTAATTGTGAACAAAACTCTGCCTCCCACAGCTGGCCTGTGCTCTGTATTGTGTGCTTCAGCTAATTCAGTTGAAACAAGATTGTACGCCCATGCATTATTTGAATGAAATTTGTAGCACTGCGTGGTCTGACAGGAAACTAATTTGGTTTTAATCAGCAGTAAAAAGTGAGTCTGGAACAGCTCTGAGGCTATTCTGCGATGTCAGAAGCAGAACTAAAATCTCAAGTCAGGGACATCCGCTTTTTCGGGGATTTGGAGCTTCTCTCTGTGTACTTTGTGAACAGCAGGTTCAGATTCTTCAGTTGTGCCAGTGACCTACAGGCAATGCAGGCAAAGTAATCCCAGCTTCACCTCTTCCCCACGTTTCTCCTCTGTACAGAGTTACTGCTATATTGTCTCACACCTAAGGCAGCAAATCATTAAGCTGTGCATTAAGCTCTTCCCCCATGAAGAGTTTCTGCTGAGAAGCTCCTTTCATGAGTGTGCTGGCTGGAGCCTGCTCTAGCGTACCATAGCAAACCCAACGCACAGCCAGAAGGCTCGGAAGGCTGCAGCTTTTGTCTTGGCATAAGTCGGTGCTCCGTGGTCTCTATGGGGCCAGAGATTCTTCCACATGCTACCAAACACCAGCCTGGATGTGCCATGGCACACAGTTGCAATGATGCTTTTGGATAGTTAGGCTGAAAGAAAAGCTTGTGGAAGTTTTATAAATACAAACAAGTTGCTATTCACTCAGTAACTTCATCATCTCCGTTTTTAAGTGTTTTTAACAAGAGAGAGTAACCAATAGGCACAGAACTAAACTCAGAATTTAACTTAAATCTGTAGTGATTTCTTTTTGCAGGTTTTTGCTCTGTTGTTGTGAAGCTGGAAACTGGTTCAAACTCAGCATTTCCCAGAAGTCTCTCACAAGGACCATGCTGAGGGCACACACCAGGAGGTGGATGGGAGAAGGATGAGAAGCTCAGTGACAGGCTGGAGGCTGTGCATTCTGGCTCTGGGAGCTCCCAGGTCCTGCCTCTCAGCATTTCCCTTGAAGAAATTACTCCTGTCACGAGCTGACACCTGGGAACTGTGAACTGCTATTTCTGACAGAGGCAAGATCCCAGCTCTGAGAGATGGACGGGTTCCTACCAAGCCTGGAGCACTGATGCTGCCTTCTCTGCAGAGCTGTTCCATCCTCCTTCAGGCTCAGTAGCTGCCACTCCTTATAGAACTGCCAAGCCTGGGCTATTACTCCCCAGTTTTTTTATTTTTGCTGCCTTGTCTTGTGCACGATCTCCTTCCACTTCCAGCAGCAGTAAAGTTGATCTCCCTTTTGTGTTTTCCCAGCTTCTCTTCTCAAGTGTTTGAAACATGCCAACATTGTACTGCTTCATGACATTATCCAGACCAAGGAGACACTAACATTTGTCTTTGAGTACATGGTGAGTTGATGTTTTTCTAGCTTCTCCCCAGTCTAGTACTGGGAAGTACTGGGAAGTGGCTGCAGAATTAATTTAGTGCACTATGAGACATCTACAAAGAAACGAGTTGTACTGCTTTAGTGCAACGACTGATTTTCCTTATTGATCCCCTGCTTTCCAGCCACACTCTTTTCTTTCTGTATATGTGACAGCTGTATGCAAAAATAATTCCATGTCTTGTCTCCACTGGGGTGGCGGACATTATTTACCTCAATTTTTGTCTTGCCAACACAATAAAAGTACTGTTTTTGAGCCACAGCAAGGATAGGAAATAATGATATGAGCTCACATCCCAGCTGGGATCAAATTTGGCACTGACCCCAGTGGCTTACTATGACCAAGCTGCGAGTTGCTCTCGTGGGGAGACCAGGACACTAATAAAATTCACCACATGAATCTTGCTACTTCTCTCGCTTTTGCAGATAATCAGCCAAATTATAAAGAATATACAGAAGTTGTGTCTTCTTGCTGCAGCTTTGTGATTAGTGCCGGCACAAGTATGAATTCTGTTAACCAGCAGCTTCTGCTCATAAATTCTGGGTGAGATAACGAGTCAGCTACATCTCTGATGTGACCCAGAGCTTAAGCACATGCTTGTGTGCTGCATCAGACCAGATGTTCACCTAGGTGAAACAGGCACCTTTGTAGCACTTGCATATTTTTCCAATTACAGGAGAGGCAGTGTTGGTAGAGGCATTTTACAGAGGAAGCTTTGCCTCAAGTTCTTCTCTTTTATTTAGCACACAGACCTAGCACAGTACATGGGCCAGCATCCTGGAGGACTCCATTCATACAATGTGATGGTGAGTTCCTTAGAAGACTCCTATCCCTTAAGGCATGAGGAAGAATTATTTTCCACTGTGTACGGTCACTGTAAAGTACTCACTAATGGTTTTTTTTGTTACATATATGACAGAAACTTTGGAGAAAATCTACCTTTCATGATGTAACAAGCTCCCTTTCGGTATCCAAGCCTTTTTTTCAGTTAGCTCCTCTTCCTATTTTCTGAGCCTGCAAGCAGACATTCAGGTTTTGTGAACGATGACATCTTGTGGCAAGGAAACCTATCTCCACACAAATTTGTATCCTCTTACTGTTACAACACATTATTCATCTCTCTAATTAAAAACTCTCACATCTCACTCTCTTCTCATTTGGAACTATCTTCATATTTGCAGTCATTTAAGTCCCTTTTGTTTCTCCCATAGCTTTTGGGATTGGTTGACTGGATCTGAACACAGCCAAACATGTACCCTTACTTTATAGATTGATGTTATAATCTTCTCCTGCTCTCCTTTGTAGCATCTTCACATTTAATTAACTTTCAGGACTGCTGCTGCATGCTGGCTTAAGGTTTCAGTGCAGATGTCCTCAGTGAACGTCTGGGCCCTTTCCCTGAGCAGCTTCAGTTAATTTATCTTACAGCTGTCAACAATAACTTTGTATCTTATCAAACTGCCTATTCATCTGGCTTTGTCAGATCTCTCTGAAGTTCCTCACTGTCACTTCTTATCACAACTAATCTAAATACTTCTGTCATCTTCAAATGTTGCCACATTGTTCACATCTTTTTCCAGATAGTTGTTAAGCAACACCGATTCTAATGAAGTTTTCTGGGGCCTCAGACTTTAAACATCCTTAAAGCTCAGATACATCTGAGATGCAGCGTAGCAGTTTTGGCACAGATCTCAAGGGTTCTGCTACCAGACATGCTCGTAAAGCACATGGAGCACATGGCTGTAATATGTACTCACTGGCATTTCTGAGAGTAAACACCAGCCAGCTGCTCTGCTCTCCTGTCCGGAATCCTCACTGTCAGCAGGAACTGAACTGCAAAATTATTTACTGCTCCTTCAGGAGGGTCATCTAGCTTGCTTCATTTTTGCTGGCAAATGCTGTTTGTTTTTTTTTTTCTGAGTGATTCCTATGGAATATAAGTATGCAGAAGGTTACAGGGACACTTTTCTGGTACAAAAATGACCTATGGGTGTCACTGTTTTTCCTCCTCTTCGGGCTAAACCTCTGGTGAAAAAATATCTTTTCCCTGGTGAAGTCTTATTACTTTTGCTGTGTTTTGTTTCTATCCACTGTCCAACTTCATACCTTGTTTCAACCCAACTTATTTTACCCCAGGCTTATTTAGACTACCATGATGGTGGGAGTTATATAGTTATTTCTTGGCTTCCTTACTTGCTTGGTTTTCTTCTTGCTTGCTTTTTTCATCATGTCTGGTTTGCTGTATTTTTAAAACCGGTTCCCCATGTTTCCTCTCAGCTTGAAGGCAGCAGTTCCCACTGCCAGGTCGGTCAGTTCCCTGCTCCACCTGTGGCATGTGCAGCAGCCATGGAACTCGGTCAGCTGGTGCCATCCGGCTCAAGGGGGCAAACCTTCAGCTCCTTAGGCTTTCGTTTTGTTTGGCTGTGCGTCTGTGTGTCTTTGTCTTGAGCACTGCAATCAGCACAGCTGCTGTTCTGAAAGCTGGGGTCTGTGTTTTGGCAAGCTGACCTTGCTCCTGCAATCAACAGTCCATTTCTAAAGAAAAGTTAAATTTCCAAAACGTGCGTTTATGGACCACAGTTAAACTGCCCTCCTGGCCAAATATTCCACCTTGAATAAACCTCAGAAAGCTGTAGAACAGTCATAACCCACCACAGTTTTCTCCTCCTTAGCCAGCTTACTCATTTTGGGGATTTTTTACTGTTTTCTTACTTGGTTTGTCTCTGCTTTGTTCCAGGGTTCTCCTAAAGTTCAGAGTTAATGTATCAATGCAAATTCACACAAAATCATTTCAGTTTTTTTGGGGTTTTTTTTGTTGGCTTTTCCCAGCTCTTCATGTTCCAGCTTTTGCGCGGCCTGGCTTACATCCACCAACAACACATTCTTCACCGAGATCTGAAACCCCAGAACTTGCTCATCAGTTGCCTCGGTGAGCTCAAATTAGCCGACTTTGGTGAGTCACAGTTTGGATTCAGCTGTATATCTGCTCAGACCAAAGCTGTAGCGTGCATATAGATCTGTATCCACATCCAATTAAGGCAGAGAAGCATAACCTTTTCTTGAACTTCAGGAAACTATTTCTGTGGTCAGTCCAGCTTTTCTTGTATTTATATTGATAGGTGCAGGGATTAACCTCATTTAAGTCAGAGCAATTACTGCCATGTAAAACTAGATCAAGAGAACAAAGAATCATCCCCTCTCTGTTCGGGAAATAATGTAATGTGTAGAGTCCACAGCAATGTGGGGCTCAAAAAGCTTTCTTGGCACTGGTTTGGAATAGCTGCTTCGGTCTCAAATGATAAAGGCCTGCAAAACACAGCCTATTACTTGATTTGATCTGCCCCAGAGGTATATTCCAGAAACACTTTGTTGGTCAATTGCTTGTAAGCTGCAATGAGATTGCTTGTGTTTAAAGAGAAAATAATGTAATGTTTCCAATTATAATCATCTATGCACTGTGCAGGTAGAAGGACTGTCCTAACACTTTTGTTGGTTTTTTGGTGTTTTTTTGGCAGGCCTTGCTCGTGCCCAGTCCATCCCCAGACAGACATACTCCTCTGAAGTTGTGGCACTCTGGTACCGCCCTCCTGATGTTTTGCTTGGAGCTACAGCTTATTCTTCTGATATAGATATCTGGTACTGAGCAATAGCAAAGCATCTGGCGTTCCCTGGGAAAAATAATTTTCATTTCTATTAAATTAAATCAGCCAAAGTTTCAGTAGATATGGTTGTAAGTAAAGGAACTAACACCTTTGAGCAGAAAATGTGTGAGCAGTGTGGAGTTTCGTAGAAGTTTCATAGAGGGTTCATCCCCTCATTTTGGGAATGATGTCACTACATCCCAGCTATGGATTGATACAAACTTCACCTGATAATATTTATGAGAGATATGCATCTTGTCAGGTAACATGTATGGAGCATTTTCTTGTCTTGCAACAGAACACTTTTGCTCAATGCAAGTATATCTGTGTAGTGAGCTGAGTCAGTAGCAACTCTCTGCAGAAATGTAAAATTTCTGCAGTGTAAAAACAATGGATCCACAACTCCACCATCAAAACATTTGTAACAGAATGTGGCATTAAAGGATTCTCAGGGAGTCTGGGGATAGAAAGATGTCTGAGATTTTGTGATATTCTGTCCTACTTCTCCAAGTCCATGTCTCAGATGCAGTCTGTATTTCACTCAGGAGAAGGGCTATGTCTGTTAAAGCCCTGTTTCCTTATGAGCTCTACCCCAAAGTCCTGATGTGTTTGGCAATCAGAAGGAAACAAGCTGCACATTCACAGAAGGGAGAGGAGTCTCCGAGAGCGGGCAGAAAACAGGAGAGGATGAAGGCTTTGCAGGGTCCCCGTGGCCTTTTGGGCTGGCTGGGATGTGTAGCTGGGATAAATGTAATGCTCATCAATCTTCTGGCTCGCTTCTGCCCCAGCCTGAGCCCACTTCCAGCAGCACAGTCCAGATGTGCTCATGGACAGCATGCAGCTCATGAAGTTGCAGGAGATATTCCTTATTCTGGGCAGTTTTACATCTGTGGAAGGTATTGTTGCTTCACCCTTTCTTCAGGCCAGTTAATCTTCTGCGTGTACCTGTCCCACCAGGGCTCATTCTTAATTACTGCAGAGTCAAAGGCTGGGAAAGGGTAGGAGTGCTGCAGGCTGAAGGATGTGCAAGAGGGCTGGGTAAGTTTACAAACAGCAAAGCTCCAGGTCTTCACAGGCTGTATCTCCCTGCAGAGGTCTGCAGCTTATCAGACACTCCAGTGACCTAAGTCTGGAGGGTAGGTCAGGGAAACGGAAATTTTTCGATTGTTTACTTCCCTAGGACTGCTGCTAATTTAATTATTTAAAGACTTCTCTAAAGAGGAAAACCTTGCTAAATTCTAATGGCTTCCAGCTGCTAAGCCAGTCTAAATAGTCCTGTCTACTACCCCCACTACCTGTCATTTTTCCCTCCAGACAGTCTCAGAAATGTCTGCTGAGTTTGAAGGACACGCTTGCCTAGCAGATTAGAAGGTCTGCATCAGGCATAAGGCTGTTGTTTTACCCCCCTGAAAGCTGAGCCCTGCACAGAGAGCATGCCATTTCTCCCAATGAAAAGCAACATTCCCCACTGCATGACTCTGCTCTGGTGTAATGAATAGCAAGCATAGGAGTGGTGTACAAAGATCCCAGCTCTAACAGCATCGTGCTCTCCATCCCATATCCACACTGTGGGCACCTTTGTTATAATGCCTCCTTATAATAACAACATTCAAAGTGTTTGCCCTAAAGAAAGATGTCACGCTGAGAGAATAGAGAGTACTTCAGTGATCTCTATTCAGTAACTTCCTCTAACAAGAGTCATTTATTAACTTGATGTACACTGCATTTAAGTTCAATTTTTGTCTATTAGGAAATAATGTGAATTCACACAGATGTTACTTGTCTGTTGGGAAGAAAGGAAAAAAAAAACCCCATGTCTTTTGGATGCTGCAATTTACATGAAGACAGGTCAGAATGCCCTTGGTAATGGCATGAGACAGTGGGTGTCAAAGCCTTGGTTTAAAGAAACCAATTATAACAAAATAAAACATTATGGCAATTCATGCATAGAGTGCTTGAGCAGCAATACTGTCAGTGGGAGGCACATGGGAAGTGAATGAGGCCTTGAATACATGAAGTAGGAGATATAGAAGGAGACTTGGTCGCTCTTGGACTAACTAGAAAAGCTGCTTTAATCTCTCTGTATCTCTTTTCTCTCTCTTTCTCCCTCACTATCTCTTCAGGACTTTAGAAAATTCAATTAAGGGATTTCAGGGAGATTACACTGCATCTCAGAAGGATTTAAAAAAACCAACAAACAACAAAACACCAATTGCTTTATGCACAGCCACATTAGTGGCTGCAAACATCATGAGTGCTTTAAGACGTCTTCTTTTCAGTCAGGCTTTCCTTATACAATCTTCCATTTAAAAAAAAGAGAGAGAAAAAAATAAATCACAGTGATCTTCCCTGGTAGATTCACGTAGAATAGGAGCTCACATGCAATCATTTATCATGGACCTGCCAGGCTCACTCCAGCCTGTCCTATTCCACTATGCCAAACTAGGAGACATTGACCAAGGGCTCCACTGTACAGTCTTAGTGATGAGCTAAAGCAAGGGTGTATTTCTGGTTAAATATAAAATTGCCATCTCCCAGTGACAACAAAACCCCCCAAACAGGGAGAGGGAACTCTGGGATGCCATAGAGATATCTTAGATCTTAATCCTGATGAGAACCTTTGCACTGCGTGAGGCAGCACTGCAGACTGAGGACAAAGTGCAGTGTTCAGACCTTCCCCAGGGATTGCAGATGGACTCAGCTGTACTGTCTGAATCAGCTCTGCTTTGTTCCCTGAATATCCCTGTAATTTATCCTACTACTTTACCTGTTATTGTTTTGATTTGTGTGTATATCTGGCACTTGCTAAAATACCATGTCTAGGCCCCTTCCCAAATAACCCCTCCCTCTGCCCTAGCTCTTCCCAAGGCAGTTTTATAGGACTAAGACCCTCTAAGATACCTATAGACTGGAAGGGATAAGAAGACTTAAGAAATTTATATTAGAGGGGGAAGAAGGAAAAAGGGAAAAATTATTTAGAAACATTTAAAAGTAAATGCTTTTGAATCATCCTCCTTATCAGAAGGATCCTCATAATGCTGTCTGGGAGTAGGAACTCTCAGAAGGAAAGCTGAGGCCTCTACTGTAAGGCCAATATGACCACCATTAGTTTCCAAAATTCCTGCTCTTGCCAGTCTAATGACCCTTTCTGGCTAGGATATCAGAATGCAAACTGTGGTGGAACATCAGCATCTCTTGTTCCAAAAACACAGAGAGCTGTTTCTCTTCTCCCTACAAATCAAGGGTACCTAAATTGCTTTGACCGTACACAGATGAACTTGTGCAATGCAATCAGCTGATTACAACAGCCCCTGTGGCTGCAAAGCGGGGTGAGCCATTTGAGCACGTACATCAGCTCTGAAAACAGGGCTGGCATGACACTGGTCTCACTAGAATCTGGCTGTGTCCTCCAAAGTAATGTCTAATCACGTGGCAGTGTTGTGAAACACCAGAAAAAAAACCAAAAAACTCTAGGTTGCAAAAGCTGTGGATTAAGTTTTGCCATGTCTGGACTCTGTAAGAGGGTGTTAGACAAGCAAAGAAACTCATCTCACAAGGTTAGGGTACAGGAAGCTAAGGGAAAGTGCAGCAGAGATGTTTATGAAAACAGTTTTAGATATGGATATGGAAACAGGCTTGTCACCACCTGGTGTGCAAGGATGACCAAAATAAACACCACAGATGAGCTCTGTGCCAGGGATTTAACTGGCCACAGCCAGGTGGGAAAGGCAACTACAGTACTGCAAAAACAAGGTGCAAGGGCTAACACAGGAGTAGAGATGACCAGAAGAGATTGCCAGTGATTGCTAAGCAAGTGAAAATGATACTTCCAGAGCCTGTAAAACAAAGCTGGGTTTTCAACAGTTGAGCCTAAAAGACTCAAATACGGTACAGCCAAAGAGGAATGAGACTGAAACCCAAAAAGTTGCAATGGGACATAGTCAAAAGACAGAAAACCTAGAAAAAAAATTGAAGTAAATTATTAAGAAGTAAATTAGTGGAGTTTTACACCGTACAGTAAGAGATGGGAATAGTTGCAAATAGGCAAGTCTACCTTAGTCAGAACTATTTCATCATTACTGCCACGAGGACTAACCCACCATAGTAAAGTGAAACAATTTGGCAGGTGGTGGGGTTCTCCTTTTAAGCTGGTTGGTTTGTTCTGGCGCAAGCGCAGAGCAAGGGATGACATAAAAAGAAGAATATTTTAGCCTGCTGTTATGACCAGGTTTTTTATGCTATGAATTCTTGCCTTCAGCTTTCCAAGGAAGAGCCAGGAAGGATTGCTTCTGAAGGAAAATGCCTGTAGTAGTTAGTGCCTCTGGGTTCTTAGTGCACCTAATATGCCCTTCAAGCCAATGAAGGGTATAGTACCTCCCTGTTTATCTTTCCTACTGTAAGTACTCCAATTTTGTACCCTTTTCTCATGGGAAGTAGCCATGTGCTCCGCAGGCTTCTGCCATGACTCTTTTCCCAAAACTTTGGTAAGAGGATTGATACACAGAGACCTCAAATTATTTTTTGGTATTGGGGAAAAAAAAAAAAAAAAAAAAAAAGACAGTGCTTAGTGAGTTTCTTTTCCAAGGATATCACCTGTCTTGTCTTGCTGGTGAAAAATTAATTGTTTTTTTTAGTGGGTGGTGCTGATAAGGAAAAGGAAATGGGAACATACTTGTATGGAACCTTGACCCCTTCAGTTTTTTTCTGAAATCCTGGAGGCATGTGAATGTAGATCATCCTTGGTCTGCTCCCATCCTGTTTAACTAGTGAGCTTATATCAAGATTTCTGTATTTATAAATCAGAATTTCTAAATTTCCATTCCAACTATTATCTCTGCCTCTCTCCCCGCCCATCCTAACAATCATATATATATATGTATAATTTATGTGAATGAGTTAATACCTTGGGTTTCTTGCAGGAGTGCAGGCTGTATATTTGTGGAAATGATCCAGGGTCAGCCATTATTTGCAGCAACTGCTGGCACTCATGAACAGCTGGAGAAGATCTGGGCGGTGAGTAAAATACATCCTGAAATGGAAGAGAAAAAGAATCCAGCCTCCTCAATTTTAAAGTCCTAAGCATAGGTCCTGTGAATAGCAGAAATAACTTGGTCTAATCTGCCAAGTTCATAGAGGACTTTATACCTCGTTTTATATTTGGCAACTTTCTTACAGACACAGGAGTAAATCAAATGACTTCTCTTTGATGTTTGTCATCTCATCAAAAATTTAAAGCCAATTAAAGTGACATCAAATTGAAGAAGGCATAAAAGGTGTGCAGGTACTGCAAATTCTATTGCTTCTTTTTAAATCCTTTACTTACTCTAGGATAGGGCATACCACATTCTCACAAAGGAGCTCTAATACTGCTCCGGAACTACCTTGAAAATGGCAAGACCCTGAGGTTTGTCAGAGATCCTTCTTCATTTTAACTGCACACATTTTGTATCATCCAGTTCATGGTGGGGCTCTAGAGATTGATTAGGCACAACAGAAGGTATGAAATGACTATAAATGTAGCAATGAGTGAGAGCAACATATTGGGAGCTTCCTAAGTTGTTTTTTGGGGTTTTTTTTGGTTTTTTTCAGGGGAAACAGCAACACAGAGGCAGACTCTGAGAGCAGCTTGGTAGAACTGAGGCTGTCAGCAGCACTGACAGGTTCTGTGTGTTCTCACTGCTCGTGCTGACCCTGCTAGTGACCCCACAGCAAGGTCAACCCATGCGTTCATATTAGGGCTTGGGGTAGGTGTCCCTTGGTCTGTGTCCAGTTCTTAGACTTGAGTTCAGTCCATTTAAATAAATGCTGAATTTCTCTTTCCTAGAGAGTTGAGAGGGGGTGGGAAATAATTATTGGGGGAAAAAAAATTCATACATGGCCAATTAACAAGGTTCAAAGCCGGGGCAGAGTCCAGTTTCTCAGAGAGTAATATCCTTACACTTACGTCTCTGAAATCTCTGGATACATTTCCTGTGGTTTTGCATTAGAAGGTTATAACACTATCGTAATTTCTCTGGTATTATAACTAATACCATGATTAATAGGATTTGTGCTATAGAAGGCAAAAAACTCCCTTATTTAAAAATCATGAGGAAGATTTAAAGAGCTATGAAATAATTAGTGCTTTTCACAGGAGGTTTTGATACGATATACAGCCTGGAATAAGGCTCAGTGTTAGACCAAGATTTCAAAGCTCCTTAGAGGCTTTCGATGTCTAACTTGAGATATTTTGCCAAGTGCAAGGTTCAGAATGGGGATTCCTACTGTTTTCTAATAGTCAGTTCTTTCATGTAGTAGTAGTAGAGGCACCCTGCACTGGTAGAGAGACCCTCTGCACTTGTGGGCATCACCCAGCATGTTCATCTGCATGTGCCACTGTTGGTTCACACACCATATAGATACACATAGGTTGGAAAATCCCCATTCTCTGGAATGTGCTTGTCCTCTTGAATTGTCGAGACTGACTGGCTGTCATTTTACCAAAAATTCTTCTGCAGCCAGCTGCCAGCCAAAGCAGTCTCCATCTCCCATCTTCAGCCCCGGCTGCTCATTGCTGCTCCTGTGTCACCTCTCACATTTGGGGCTACATGAACTGAGAACCCTGCAACTTTGTTTTCTCCCTGGATTACTCTATAGGAGAGCAGCTTCTCTGCCCTTCTCATCCTCTGGTTGCACCAGCAGTAGCTCTAATGGACACTGGTACTCATGAAGGCATAGCACAGGAGCAGGGCCAAATGGGAAGGGAAGGCTGGCAGTGTTGGTTATGGAAGTGTGGTATGAGTGAATGTGAGCTGCAGCATCTCCAGTTTGCTCTTGGCACGGGGAGCAAGCAAACCTGACAAACTGAGGATCCATCATTCAAATTTTGAGAGGCCAGGCATAGGACTTGCATGCAAAAGCTCCATCTTATTGATTAACATTGTGCTGAGAAAGATTTCATGTGGGCTGGGTTAGGCTACAGAATGCCATCAGGATGCTTCTGTTGCTGGGCTGAGCATTGTGCCAAATGAACGACTACAAAATAAGACATCCCAACAAAATTAAGCAAAATCAACCTAGGTTGATTCCTTCAGCTAAGTCATCACAGGGGAAGTGAGCAGTTAGAGGGCAAAGACCAATGGTTTACACCATCTCAAAGCACTTGCTGAAATACAGACACTGTAAAAATATTTCTGGCTGGAACTGTGTCTTCCCAAGTGGACTGAACTGACCTGCACCTTCACTACAGGGAAATTGCTTTGTTTTGTTTGATGGCACGGACCAGAGAGTTAACATTTGGATTTAGGGTGGATACACAGCAGGAAAAACAATTGTCAGAGTATAATTAATTTCAAATAAATAACTGCAACACATTGCCTGATTTGGCAAAGAATTTCACTAAAGTCCAGGGTGGAGGAAAAAGAGAAGAGAATGGGAGAGGAGAGGAGAGAGGAGAGGAGAGGAGAGGAGAGGAGAGGAGAGGAGATCACCTGCCTCATTACATTGGAAAACAAAAAGATATGCAAGTTTACAGGTTGGAAAAGCATCTTTGGTAATGAAAAGGCTCAGAAAATGCAAGTATAAATTCATATGGCATTCAGTGATTGGTTGTCTGAACGCTTTCACTCCTCAGTGCAGCAGAATGCTGAGCTGACCCTGGAAAATATGATTTTACTATGCACTGAACTTACCCAAGTTTCCTCTGATGCCTGTAGAACTGATATTTGACAGCTCACAAGAAACCTTGAAGGGTGAGGGCCCACTGAGCAGGGCTTCCTGGGAAGCTAACAGGACAGCAAAAAGAGAGCAAATTCTGGATTCAAGCTCAAATTCCAGCTCTCAGTTTCCTGTGCATACAGAGTTTGCTCTGGGCCCTACTCACATGCCAGTCAAGAAGGCATCCTGACCCAGGGCTGTCAAATTACCCTAGGTGTGAGCCAAGTTCCAGCATCCTCAGCTGGCTGAACACTGCAAGACACCTTCTCTTTGGGAGCTTTCAAGTTTCCAGGGCTGATTTTACAGGTGAGCAGAGACAAGGATCCTCCCCCTTAGTCTTTGCAGCGGCAGGCTGAGTCCCTAAGCAGTTTGGAACCATGGGCCACAGCAACCCACTTCAGAATCCACCCTGCTGATGTGTGCCAGCAGTGAGATGCACACCCTGCTTGTGGCTGTCTGCTCCATTTG
Source organism: Regulus satrapa (assembly GCA_013396955.1). Lineage (NCBI taxonomy): Eukaryota > Metazoa > Chordata > Aves > Passeriformes > Regulidae > Regulus > Regulus satrapa. The sequence goes on along the minus strand of VWZN01000679.1, from coordinate 398,130 downwards.
TTTTCAATTGTCACAGCTGCTTCCCAGCTGTCAGTGAGGAAAACAATTAGCTATCTGATGCTTTACAACTGCCACAAGCTGGCTTTATATTTCTTCCTTCTTCAATGTATTTTTTTCACCGATGCCTGTTTTCTTGCAATTTTAATACAATTTTTTGGGAGGCCAAGTTCCCCGTGTCATACATCTCAGCTTGCATTTTAAGGAACAGGAATTGTCTGTCACATGCAAAGGGTAACTAATGTGAGACAAGTCTAGAGTTGGAGAAGAGAAAGTGAATAAAAACCCTGAAACTTTTCATCTTAAAATTTCAGTGCTTTTTAAGGAAACCTGGTAATTCTGGGGTTTGTCTGGACGAAAGCTTTGAATGCTTGGAGCTAGCAGTACTGATGGCAAACACAGGCAGCAGTGGCACCTGGCAGTGAAGCTGCGTATGCCTGCACTGATGTTCCCAGCAGCAACAGCATTCAATCCCAGCAGGAGCCTTTCTGGTACATAATCAAGTGCTAAAATGTCAGTGTCCTTGATGCACAGTGGTAGATCCAGCACCAGCCAGGGCAGTGTAATTCTGCACTGGTTTACAGGGAAGGCCAGTCCACTGAGACGGATTCCTCCAACTCTTCCACCAAGGCAAAGAGTGGGCAGAAAGAGCTCATTGTTCTTCTTGCTCTCTTTACTCTATTACAGGTATTGGGGGTCCCAACTGAAGACACCTGGCCAGGACTTTCCAAGCTCCCCAACTATAACCCAGGTAGGATTTAACTCATGAGAAGGCCAGCATTTTCTCTGAGCCACTAGCCACTCCATTGTTGGGTCAGTAATAATTTTTATGAAAAATCCTGAGCTACTTAATGACAGCGGTGTTGTAGGACCTACAGCAACACTGGGATTGGCTTAGTTTACAAACGGAGGTACATGTGTGGTGAAGTTGCCTCACTGAGTTCGGGTGTATGTAAATCTAATAGAAGATTTAATTGCTCAAAGTCTCCCAGTGTATTTAGTTACTACTCCTCAATGGAGTGGAGCAAAGGACCGATGTCTCCTGGTTTACACTGGAAAAGCTGACAGGCACCTGGAGATGCAGTTTATCTGAACTTTCCTTATTTTTATGGAGATTGGTTTGGGGACCTTTAAACCTCAGCTTTAAAGGTCACTGTCCCTGATTTTGATGTGGGCAAGGTGAGAAATCTGTGTGATTTACAAAGCTGGATTCTTTTATTTCCACATGGGCTGGTAGAGAAGTCTGTGTCCTGAACTTCAAAGGGCCAGTTGTCTCTTATTTTGATGTGGGCAGGTTGAGAAGTATGCTTTGAAAAGCTAGCTCAGCCACTCTCCCTCTCCCTCTCTCTCCCTTTCTCTCTTTCTCTTTTTGTTTAATGTTTTCTCCTGGGAAAATATATTCAAGTGTCAGTGAGGGGGAAATGATGAGCACTGATTCTCAGCCTCTCAGCAGGATCATTCTGTAAGAGAAATATAAAAGTGAAATATTAAAAACCCCAGAATGTGAAATTCACCCATGCACAATCTAGCCATTCTCTCTCACTTACACCATAGGAGAGTGGTGGGGGGAGCCTGTCTATCTGGACAGGGAAAAAAAGAACACGGGGGAGAGGAGGAGGGAGAAGACGTGCTTTGAGCAAGAGGTTTACAGGTTTAGTAGAGCATAGTAACATCTTTTCAAAGAAGTGGGTGTTGCTCTGTGACCCAGTCCAAGATGCCCCTCCTTTGATTCTGGTGCATGAACACTAAACAGCCCCCATTTTCACATGGTAGCCAAGATTGGCTGAACAATAACCTGGTCTCACAGTCGAAAGAACAGGAATCTTTCACACAATTAGCTGAGACACATTAATCAAACCAGCGTGAAATGGGAATGTGTCGCTGTCCACAGCAAGTTTAATTTGGATAGCAAGCAAGCAGAGAGCAGACAGCTGGAGGAAGCATTTTCTTCTCTAAGTTGTAGAAGGCCTGGCTGGGTAGTCTATGAGTCGAGAAGAGTAGTCTAGGAGATACAGAAACGCTCATGTGTGGGAGGGACTAATCACAAATAATTTTTTTTTAATGCTGGTCATCTGCTAATACAAAGTCTCAAATATAAAACCCATACAAATTCTGAGTGATGATGGTTAGGTATCCTGCTGCTATGTAGAGGGACAACCTAAAAACGCAAGCATTTTGTTAGCAAAGAAACTTGCACAGCCAACAGAGAATGTGAGTGCCTAGAGCTGCTCAGAGTAGTGATTCCCTCAGCTCTGTTTTGTCTGAGCAGCAGCGCTGTCCTCTGCTGCTCTGGAGGGTCCGGTGGCAGGGCTGGGAAGGAAAGGACAATAGGCCCAGTGAAGTCAAGTCATAACCAGTTTTCAAGTCTGACTCGCTTTCAGACTTGACAGAAATTTTCCCTGTTGGACTCCAGAGGGGCAGAATTGACCTGTGCAGGGCTGTGATACTGGGATGCCTTTTGTGGTTGGATCAGGCAGAAACGCGGGACTCGGAGGACACTGCTCTGTTGGAGCACCCCATGGAGCTGACAAACACATGGAAGAGGGGTGCTACGCCAGTGTTTGGGGCAGTAGCTGTGTTAGCTGGAGAGGCAATGTCCCTTTCCCCTCTTGAGAGCCTAAGGGGCTGTCAGCTGTTCCAGCCACACATAGGAAGCAGGCACTTGGCCCACACCTGGATGACACAAACCCATCTGGACAGAAGGCTAGTCTAAAGTTGGACTATTTGCCCTACTCATGAACTAAATCAATTCACTTTTTGATGGGGCTGCTGGTAAGAAGACAAATCAGTCTCTTTGTTTACAGCTAAATGCCATTTATATGCTTCTGGGCACTTCCTGTCTCTTCCCTGAAGCACAAATGCTGTTTTCCCCCCCAGGACATGCTCAGCCCCAGCACAATCTGTGGAGTCTGCCTGAGAAAACCTTCTCTCCTGAGGTTATTCCCAGACCATTTGTGCGAATCTGGGTGCCTGGGTTGGTTCAGATAAGCAAACAAACTTTGGAGCTCTTCCCCAAATCTGATGGTTTGAATTCTTTTAGCTAGTCCTATTGATGTTCGCACTCAGCACAGGCAGCAAACAAACAAACAGGTTCCTGCCCGCGGCAAGGAACGAACACGGGCAAAACAAAGCACTGAGGTGTGATCCTATTCTCATTGAAGTTGATGGCACAACTCCCACTGGATTCAGCAGCGTTGGCTCAGCCCAGACTGAGATTGTTACTGGAAGGGTTCCTGGGCCAGGTGGGTTAGTAGGAATCTTTGAAATGAAAGCTGGAAACCTTTAGATGTTTTCCTGTCGCTGCTGTGGGCTTGAGCACATCCTGCTGCAGCCTGAAAAGGATACAGCATGGGCTGTGGGGTCTGTGAGTCAGACACACACAGGGCAGCTGGAGGAAAAGCAGCTCCTCTGCCTCCTCTGTGGGCAGCTGGCAAGGGATGAAATGTGCAAAGGAGTTTTTGAGTACCCTGTACCCCGTTGTCTTGCGCAAAGAAGTTGAAGAACAGCCTCATGCCCATTCCCTACAGTTTGCCAAAGTCTCACCCTGATCCCCGGAGAATGGGAAGGATGGATGAGTAACTCGTTTGTGGCCAGCCCCACAGCCTGTGATCTCACCTTCTCTCTGCAGGAGAGACACTTGGGGTAGGGAATTAGGTGCAGTCATAGGGCACGCAAGCAGGTTGGAGAGCCATTCCCTGGAGAACACGAAGGACTGGGAGAGCTCCTGCCATACATCTCAGCACGCTGGCTGGCCGTCTCCCTGGCTCCCTGGGCTTACCAGCCCTACCCTTAGTGACAAGGCTTTGCCCTGTGTTTGTTCATTTGTTCTGTTCCCTCATTTTGCTTCCCCTGAAAGAGGCAGTTGTAGCTCTGTTAACACTATTTTTGAAAGCTCTCATGCTGTGTGAGCTCAAATCCTTGCATTAATCTACTGCTGTGTTCATTTCACTGCGCTGAAAAGCAGTGAGTTTAAATCCCCTCTAAACACCATTGGTGACACCAGAAGGCCAGTGTTTTGATCCAGCCCCATTAATGGTTACAAGTTTGAATCTAGACAGCAGGGGTCAAGGGCAGGAAAGGATTAGGAATCACAGCCCACGACATTAAGCTAGTTCTTTCGCCAAACTGGGAATACTGGAGCGCCCGATGTACCAAGGAAGGTAGTTTTTGTTTCCTTTTTCTGACATTTGGACTCCAAATAGTGGGGAGCAGTGCATATCTGTTCTGTGACATGACACACTGAGAGTGAGCTTTGCTCCTTGATCCATTGCCCAGGCTGAATGGTGAATTTGTCTGTGCCAGGTGACATCGCCTCACAGAGCAGACGCAGGTTTCACACAAAGCCTTTTCAGATGCTGCAGTGACTTTCAAACGAAGCCTAATTTTTTCACGTATCTGCAGGCTTTGGTATGCTGAATGAAATATAGAAGCTTTCCGGAGTCAACTTGTGCTCCCAGGTACAGATTTTCAGTGTCTGTTGTGTTTCCAAAATGTCACCAGCAGATGGAGGCAACAAGCAGCAGGCCCTGAAACGAAAACTTCCCGTGACATTTCTGAAAATGTAGACGAAGTGATTTTTTTTTTTTTTTTTTTTTTTTTTTTTTTTTTTTTTGGTTAATCTCACTTTTTATGCTGATGTTTCATTTAACACATGCAGTGGTTGAAAACTGAATTCTAAAACGATAAAATTTTTATTGTCATAATAAACTGCGTGTGGCTTTGATCTCAAAGGGAAGAACAGCTCTGTAACTGATGTGCAATGTATGCTAACCAGGGTGTAGGGAAACTTCCCATCTGTGGCAGTGGGCACAGCCTGCAGTTTCCAGACAGAGCTCTGCTCCTGTCCTGAAGCCACAGAGATTTCACTAATGAGAGAAATTTTCTCCGTGAGCCTGCAACCCCACTGCCTTCATCCAGCAGCACTTGGCATCCTCTTTCTCTCTCTTCATCAATTAGGAAAGTTTAACTTTTGTCCTCTGGCTTGCTTGCCTCATTATCAGTTCATTAGCCACTTCCACCTGGGTTTTCAAATAGGAAGGTATTTCCTCATTAGCACACTCTGCCTTGCATAAGGACAGAAAATAACAAACCTAAGTGCTACCTTTCAGATCTACTCATATTGTTAAAAAAGCCAATCAGCCCTACACAATCCCATCATTTTATGTCTAGATCATCACTTTGAGATGATTAAATCAGAAGTTCATCCACTTTTTGGAATGATCTAAATACTCCTTTATGGAGTAGCTGTTTACAGTGTTTTACAGTTTAAGGTTTGTCTTAATCTTACAGAAGGGAAAATATTTACTGCTCTGTTTTTACCCTGCTCAACACAATGGGGCCTCGGCATTCTCTAAGGATTTGTCAATATGGGGTCAGTCAGGAGATTAATCTGAACTGATTTAAGTGCATTAGTTAACTGCATTAAATCCTTGAGCAGAGACACGCTGTTTTCTTACCCATATCTTCCATTTATAATCAAAGCTCTGTATACTCAAAGCAGGAAATTTGGCAGTCCTCACTCAAGCTGAATTCTTCACTGACAGATGTGTTTGGACAGGGACAGGAGTAGGTGGCTCTTACACTATCCCTTGCAGATAATTATTAATCTCCAGGTTACATGAAAGATAAATATAAGTTCAAGAGGCTTGCTCGAGGCAGCAAACACAATAATTCAGGTATTCCTCCTGGTTTATGGTTTCTGGTAAGCAAGCTGATCTTTCTATTTCTAATGTGAAGAAGGTCCCATTTCCTCTTTAGAATGTTAATCCTGAAAATGCACTCCACAAAAACAAAGTGACATTTCGCTAAGATATCATTGAAACATTTTCCCCTGCTGTTACCCATTGAACATGCATTTTTAAAATTCCGTGTTGAACTCATTAAAGAATATTAATGTTAAAAGATTTCAGTAGAGTTAAACTACAGCACTTAAGTAATCTTGGCATTTTTACTAAATATTTCATGAAATTGATATATTCTCATAGAATGTTTTCATGTCACAAATCACATTTTTCTGACAGAAAGTCACAACCTCTGAAAGTTTTTGGCCAGCTCTGTGAAGAAGCAAAAATTTCTACCTCTACAGAAAATTTTTTTGCCTTTCCAAACCATTTTTAAAATTGGTTTTCTTCTATTCTATCTGGAAACTTTACACCTCTACTCAATACGGGTAATTTATTTCTACACTTTTATTACAGTCAAGAGGGCAAAAAGAAGGAAAGATTATTCAGTGAAAATGTTATTCTGAACAGAACATTCACCCAGGAATGTTCTGCCAGTATGGGTGACTTATTTGAGACGGGGGGTATTCAAGATGCTAATATATAACTTCTACATATTGGTGAGATTCCAGTGCTCTGGCACATAAACAGCCATGAACCCCATCCCAAGCTATCTTCCCATTTACTGCTCTAGAAATTACCTTAGTATTTGGGTGTAGGAGAACAATTCAATCCTGAACTGTTACTTACCCTGCGACAGACAGATTTAACAACCTGCTTGCCTGGTTTCACGGTGCAAAGATTGCTGCTGGAAAGGTCAAGGGCTGGAAGTTTCAGTCATTTGCACTTTTTCAAGTTGTCTGAGCATCAAGTCAGACGCTGGGTCTGGCACCCTGGAAATGGCCCCGCAGGCAGAGGCAGAGGCAGAGGGGACTCCCACTTTGGAGCAAGCAGCTCCTGTCCCTGAATGAAGTGCCTGGTGCTCCCAGGCAGGCAGGGAGGGCAGATGCATTACCCCAAACCCAGCTCTGAGTCTGCTGGCAGCAGACCGGTGGTGTTTGCCTCCTGGTGGTCTGTGGGGAATGCTTGTCCAGGCTGAGCTGGAAAGAGAGGTCGACACCACCCTTCCTGCTCTCCTTCCCCCATGCCCAGAGTGCCACTGTTCATTCTCCGCTGTCAGAAGCAGTGCTCAGGAAAATGTAGGTGGGTAGAAATCGCAGCCTTACTGGTGCGAGGAAAAATCTCTCTGTTGATCAGCATTACGGGGAAATTTTCCAGGTTTAAGCCGTTCATTCATATCTAAGCCTGAGAAAATTAATGCTTTACAACAAAACATTTGAGGAATGTAGTCCTCTATATTTACCGCAATGTTTGGAAATGTCCTGGAAAAACATCAGCGAGAGCACAGACTTCACAAAACTGCAAACTCTGCTAAGTTCCAGTCTGATAATACAATAATCAGTGAGTACAAAGCCTCCATGAGTGTGGTTAACTGGACAAACAACAAACTTAGCGAGAGCTGTGGGCAAGAGGAGAGTGGGATCAAAGTGCCTTGTGTCCGTCCCCAGTCTTACTGGTGCAACCATGTAGAAAAGCCCCATGTACCCATGGGGGCAATATGTGAAGCTCAGCAGCCCCTTGGAAAGCCAAGACAATTGCTGGGGATTCAGGCCTGCAAACTTCTTTTTGCTTCCTTTGTGTGAAGGCTTTAGGGGCTGATACTGCTTTTATTGATGTCAAGGATAAGACTCGCACTGTAACAGGAGGAGGTCCAAGGCCTATACCCCCAGATATATGAAAGGAAGGGGTTACAGATCTGGAATAGCCTTATTAGGATCAATGCAGGTACTCAATTCCTATAGGAATAATGTATATTTATAAATAATAAGATGGTAGATTCTATAGAATTTTCAGATCTCTTTGAAATTTTAAACACTTTTATTTTTTGTAGGGGGGCTCAATTTGGCTTGATTTTCATTTAGACTTGTGATTGCATATTACACTTTCTAGAACTGGTTGCTTCCAGGAGACCTCAGAGACTCCGAGTCATCTGTGACAGGTAAGCTACCTATAACAGCAATGTCAAAATTGCCTCTGGGTTTATTTGTTTCTTTATGCAATCATTTTTACTTGAAATGAGCTCTTTTGGCAAGCTCAGGAAGAGCAGGGTGGCTCTGTAGTAACAAGCAGATCTAACATCAGTTAAGCAACTGATTTGGAGAGATCGCAGCAAAGGTAGACACGTAGTGGGTTTATTATTCTCAGAGGAGCAGTGATTATTCTGAGATAAGCAGTGGTTGAATGTGTGCAGCTTTTTGTGGGGCACAGGGAAGGTTTGGGAAGGTTGTACTTTCCCAGGCCCTCTCGCTCAGACCAAGGACAGACTTTGCACTGTCCCGGTTTTCATTTTTGAAAGCAGACTGTAGGAATATTGCTCAACAGCGGTAAGGAAGACATGCTAGGACAGCATTTTCATGAGACAATGAAATAATTTTGTGATTAGTTAGGAGGGGAAAAAATCACATTCTTAGTGGCCAAAGCTATGAGATGAAGGCCGTGATTACACACGCAGCTTGACCAGACACAGAGGCACTGCTGAATCACTCTCTAGTGTGCTAAAGGAAGGGAGCATTTTTTCAGGCACACACACACACACAGAGACACATACAGAATGTGTATATGTATCAGTGAAAGAAATTTATAATCAGACAAAGTGCCCTAACCTAGCTGAGAGAGTCATTCAAATCAAATCCCCCTAAACTGATTTTGAGACACACAGCAGGTTTTATAGATACGTAGGAAAAGACAAGACGGGATTTGTCCTCAAGATTGTGTACATGAAGATGTCAATAAACGAATATTCTTTGGGGACATAACCACACTTTTCATTGCTGTTTATTATCTGTTCATCTGATTGCTTGGGGTACAGCCCTGCTAGGAGGGAAGTATGCTCCCTGTCAGAGCAGGATTTCCCAGATGCTGTTCTAAATGGCTGAACAAACATGCTAAAGTTTTCAGCAAAGCACAGCCATTGTCACACACATCTTGAGAAACACAGAAAACCCAATATGTCCCAAACCCTTTTAATGCAGGTCCTGGAACAGAACAAATCCTCTCCCAACCTGAACAAAGAAATAAGTGCATTCCTTGCAACTTTGCTGTATTGCACTTCTGCTTTTTTGGCCATAATCCTTTGACAAGGCCCATGACAGGTCATCCCAAGGAGCTGGCCTAGCACCCCTGTGGCAGAGTTCTGGGCTGCATGTGGGTCAGCTCCAGCTCTGCCTTAGAGTCCTGGTGCTGCCATGGCCAAATTAACTGCCTTGGAATGCTCAGCTTGGCAGAAGGAAAGAGATGCTTCGTACAGACTGCTCAGCCATGACTCTCCATGGACAATTAAGGAATCAGAGGGGAGCTCTCCACTGGGCTTGGCCACCACCAGGAAGCCTGAGCCCTGGTGGGAAGCAATGACCTGTGTTGCTGCCCAGAGTGGGAGCCTGCAGCAGCAGGGACTGAGGGGCAGAAGGTCTCCAGTAAGACCCTGCCATGGCAGCTCTATCAAGAGGGATGCTTTGGCTCCCTGTCCCATCCCTGGTCCCCAAGGAAGGACTTTGAACTGTTTTGCTGGAAGTGAAAATTCAGCAATTATCCACCACAGTGAGGCCAGATACCTTTTACAAGTTTGTTTCTCAGGGTTTCTTTCTCTCCTTCTGTCTTGGTGTTTTTTTCCCTCTTCTTTTATATTTTACCTTTTATCTCCTCAAAACAAAAATGTCAGCATGTCTAATGTCCTGTCTAGGAAGGGGGAGTGCAGGGACAGGGGGATCCCAGCCCCTGATGTCACTTGGAGGGGAAGCACCATCGGGAGCCAAGGGAAGAAGCACAACAGGCCATGCTCTGAAGCTGAAATGCGATCAGAACAAACAAACAAAGCAAAAGCTGTAAAACTAAATGACTATTTTTATTTGTTTCCTTGTTGGTTTGTTTTTGCTCTTCCACTTCCTTGTCCCCAGCTGTGTGCTCCTCTAGAGAGCAGCCTCTTGGCAGTGGTATTTGCTGGGCATGGAGCATATGTGTATTACATTTATTTTAAACACTCATCCTGAGAAACAGATTATTCTCTGTGAATCCCCAACACATTTTATAACCAGCTGGTACTGGGGTAGAAGAAGAGGAAATGGTATTTTCTTTGGGTTTATTCGATTTGACATCTAGTCTTCTCAGTGGGCCAATCACATTATTTTCTACATTTGGATTGTCACTGTAAACTGCCACCACCAAACCCTGATATTACAGTTACAACCTGTAAAATATAGTCTTCTCTGCATCATTTCCCCTTTCACTTACAACTTTCTTTTTAAAAAAACAGAAATCTGTTTTCAACATTTGTCTGTAAATATGAGTTTGAGCTGAAATCCTGGATACATATACCCCAACACAGTCAAACTCAGATGGAAAAACAAATGCCCTGCAAAGCTATATAGCTGGGGTGGGTTTATCCAGCTCCCCTGCGTCCCTCCACTACCTTTGCCTCAAGTTGAGAAGGGCTGGGTCATGTTCTGGTTCCAGCTTTCTGGCTTGTCCTCATCTCCTGTGATATTTTTTCTTCTGTTTTCCCAGGATGAGCAGGGTGCCAGCAGCAGAGAGTTTGGCCTCCAGGATGCTCACAGCCTTCCCTCGAGGCCGAATCTCTGCGCAGGACGCGCTGCTTCATGGCTTCTTCAGCCCTCTGCCTCCTCAGCTCTATCAGGTTCCTGCTGGTAGGTTAATTCTCTATTTCATCTCACCAAGAAAGAGCTGCTGCACGTGCTGTTTGCTGTGGGTGTCCTCTCTGTTTTGAAAGTCTCTGCCTTTCACCTGGATGTCTCTGTTACCTGCCTGCACTCCCTCCCCAGTCCTATATGCTGCAAAGTTTACATCCTGTGGCAAATTTGACAACTTGTTTTTCTGTTTTCTTCTATTTGATCACTGTGTTAATACTAGAAGGGCACCTTGATGGGCTGCTCCCATGGTCCATCTGCAAAGCAGAGATGTATATGCTTTGACAGGTCATCTCTCCCCCATTCTGTAACCCCCAGGGCCTGGGCATTTCCCATTGTGTAACTCACCCTCTGGTCCCTCCTGAAGTCCTGAATTCCCATCTGCTCAGCATGGTGTGCTAGCCCCAATTCCCTGGGACTGCTCCTCCTGCTCCCTTTTGATGTTGGGACAGCTGTTCCTCGTTCCCTGTCACACCAGCTCTCCCTCAGTTTTACCTGCTTTATTTTCTTCTTCCCTTGCTCCCTTCTCTTAAGCACACAGCTGCACACACAGTTCTGCCTCTCCTGGCCTGAGCTGACAATAAATGCAGGGTCTCTCCAGCTGCAGTTCTGTTCCTCGCTAGGAAAATCTCCCTCCTATCGGGCTGCAGGCCAAAGGAACCTTGCATTCCCTGTTGCCTCCTGGGCACTGGGTACAATCATTAGTTTGGTGGTGTTTTTTAAGATAGGGGCAATTAAGAAAAAAAGCCTTCCTGGACTGTGTTGTCAAGCTACTGGAAAACCAAATTTCTGGCTCCTGCAACACATCCCAAGTGGAGGAGCAGCCAGCTAGCATCTCTTCCCCCAATCCCCCAAACTGCTGCCCTTCAGAAGGTGCTCTGTGTGTGTATGTGCTTGAGTGAGAGACATCTGCATTCCTTTTCTGTTCACCCAGCCACAGAGCACAAATCTACTTTGACACTTTTAGAAAAATGAAAAGATGGAATCTCGCAGGAGCCTGCCTGTGCCGGGGGGGGAGGAGGGGAGCACGCACAGCAGGAGGGAAGTTGACTTTTCTTTATACATATAGGGTTTTTTCCATGCAGAGTTTAAATTATGCCTGATAAAAGGAGTTTCGTGGATGTTTCAGTTCTTTCAAACCCTCCTGGCTTCCTCCCAATTAAATGAGGTTTGTCAAAGCCACAGGGCTCTGCTGCTGCCAGAGAGGCGGACAAGCACTTCCCGCAGTGACATCTCCAATCCCCAAGGGAGAAGATGAAAGTGTCAGTGCAGAGAGAGAGAGAGAGAGAGAGAGAGTGGAAAAAAACAGGTACAGAGACAGACAGTGTGAGAGAAAGGGAGAGAGTGAGGAGAAATAGAAGGAATGAGGAAACAGATTGGCATAATGTTTCAATCTCTCCAATATGCTGCCAGTGAGGGGACAGATTCATTTCACCTGGGTTTAGGCTCATCCCATATTTATTACCCCCGATATTGCAGCAAGAAGTACCTTGTGGACAGGAAAGAGCATGGCGTTATCATAGCAACCAGTGTGTTGAGAACAGAATCAAAGTGCACCGGGCTCAAACAAGTACAGTACCATCATGCAAGACCATATTCATGAGTGACTCATTAAGCCTATAAAATTTAGGCTATTCTGAACAATTCCCCATGCAGTCATTCCTATTGCCATAATTGTTTAAGATATTTGATCTCTTATGTCACTTGGCATGACATTATTTTGGAATTTAACTGTAAAATTTTAAAATTCTTGTTGCTATGATAACAGTGCAGATTTTAAATATATTCTGTTCCCACTTTGTTTTGGAGGATGCTGGCTATTAGTTGCCATCCTCTGAAGGGGAGAGTTAAAGCAGAAGGGCAAAGAGTGATCTGGAGATGAAAGGTGAAAGAAGAGGGGGTTAATCCCAAGGTGTGTGAGACAGTAAGAGGGAAACAACATTTGAAGAAATAAAAGGTTCTCGTAAGAAATTATTCTCTGTTTTTATGAAGTTATTGTATTTGCAACTGTCCTTTTTATAAGTTGTTAAGACAAGCTGGAAACTAAAGGATGTTTTCAAAGGTCAGTTCCAGGGAAAAATATAATTGGAGAAATCACTGTTTCAAAGTTAAATACCCCTCCAAATAGCACGTTTCTGATTACTAGAGGGAATGTTAATGGTTAGAGGCTGGCTGCTGCCCCTGGGAAGGGGGATAGAGGACACAGGGCTCTTTGCTTCCTGGAGCTCAGCTCCTAGACAGTGGAACAGGTTGCTGTTGCTATGCTCATCTGAGTGCAGAGTGCTGGAAAAAAAGAGTAGCCTGTGCCCTAAGGGAGGAAGAAGACTCTCTGTCCTCTGGGTGGGGCTGGCCCACAGGTGGGCCTCTCCTGCAGCTGCTCACTCCTGTGCCTGTAGCTCTAGGAGGGGATTACTGAGGCCCGGGTTCAAAACTCACTCTTCATCTTGGTGGCCTTAGTTCTACATGTGCCACCAGCACCTCTCAATATAAAACCAGAGAGAGGTGCAGGAGTTTCTTCAGCTTCCCTTCAGTGTGGCTAGTAGCCTAAGGGATGGCAGTGATGACCTTTTGTAAAACCAGAGCATTTGCTGCCCTTTTTCTGGCTGGAGCCAATCCTGAGACAATTATCTTTGTGCACTGCAGCCCTGCACTGCAGCAGCTCTGATAAAACTTCAGTCTAACCTTTTGTCACCTGCTAAAACAGAATGTTTTCTGTCCAATTAATCCCTCCTGGAAGAAAGATGAGATCCTTGAATCAAGAAAGCGTGAGCTGTGCTCTCAACTCAGTGTCAGTCCTGAAGTGCAAAGGGCCTTCTGAGGAGGTATCTCACTCTGTTGTCAGACAGGTCAGACACAGTAACAATTGCAGCTTATTATTCTTAGTTATAGATTTGTTTTATTTTTCCTCTCTTTTGCCCTCTGATGCTTTACAGCAGGCTTGCAAACAGGGAAGTGGGATTTGGGGTTATCAACAGTGCACTCCCAAGAAAACACAGACACAGCAAGAAGAGCTCTGGCCAAACCACACAGGCACAGGGGCCAGGGAGGCCTGAGCTGGCAGCTCAGATCCTTTCCCCCTGGACCAATGTCCAGTCTCAGTAGAGGCCTTTCTCTCAGTGTAGGAGATGTTCCCTGGCCATACCCTTGGCACATCAGCCTGTAAATTGCAGTATGTGCTGCATGAGGCGGATTTTGTGTTCCATGGGTGGGATCCTGGCTGTGACTAGGAGGTTCTTGCTCTTTTTGGGTCCAACATTTCTCTAATTGTTACCTCCCTCAGCAACACAAAACCGGTGCACCCACCAGGTGATGAGGACACTGCACCATTTCTCCTGGAACAGCCTGAATTCGGCCTTTGTGAGACAAGGAGGGGGCAGGAGGCTGGCTTTTGACGGCCAGTTTAGTGTCTGTTATGTCTAAAGTAAGACAAAGCAAGTAAGCAAGTGTGGGCAATTAGAAGGTTAATGCTGCAAGCCATTGCCTACCAAAAATCCCATTACTGTCGGGATTAGCCAGCACTGGTAAAAGTTATGCAGGGGACATATATTGAAGAGCTGGCTTTCATGACCCCTTGTTTGGGGTTGGCTGTTTTCCCTCCATAGCTAAAAGGTTTATATAGTCACTTGACTTTTTTTTTTACCACTCTACTTTGTGATCTCTGTACACAGCAAATAGATATATCCTTCACTGCAAGTCAGATACAGACACCTAGAAAGTCCCTACCAGGTGTATGAATCCGGTTTATAATGTGTCCATACAGGAATAAACCAAAGTTGGTGATGAGTAGGAAATCAGCTGCCCCTCCTAAGCCAGAAGCATTCTTATCTCCGAGGTGATAAAACAAATCTTCACTTAACTCAGGAAAACCTCCCCTCACTTCACCTGGTGTGATCCCCACAGTGGTGGAAGATCTGTTTGCCTTCATACTGACAGGGCATTAAAGTTTTGTATTCTGCCACTGAGCCACCAGCAGCCCTAGGAAAGAGCTGTTGCAACACCACAGCAGATGCTTGCCAAGTGCACAGGACTCTGGACATGTTGCCCTCTTTAAGCTCTTCCCCACATGCTGTCCTGGGGCAGGCATTGTGCTGGGCACTGTTTAGGAGCACGGGGCAAAGGAGAAGATGGGAAAAGAAGGAAAATATCCTTTGCTCACTCCCCAGCTCCTGCTCTTGCAAAAGCAACTGGCGCAAAGTTTGGCCCACATGACTTGTGGAAACAAAGTCCTACAGACATGGATCAAATGCTCTGACTGCCATTGATCTCAGGCCAGAGAATCTCTATAAAGGTCTTATTGTTCAGGGAGACAAACCGCTCTTGGGGGGAGTGCTCTTAGTACCGTTCGTGGAGGCAGACACTGTTGCATCAGAGGTTAGCAGATGTTTTTCTGTATTTTGTCTAATTGCAAGTTATAGCTGAGGTTTCTTTCATTTCCCTTTTCTCTTTAACACCCCTCAATGAAAATCTGAAAAGATTTAGTTGTCTTGTTTGCTGTGAAAGACATCATTTCCCCCTCCTCAGGTGCACTTCTGACTTCACCCAGTTATCAGCAGAAAAGAGTAAATGGGGAGGTAGTGATCGAGTTTCTAAGGCACAAAAGTTAAAGCTAAGTTTGAGATGGTGACAGCAAGCAACCATGAGCATAGGAACTCAATTAGCCTGAAAGACAACTATCTCATTATCTTTCCTAAAATGATATAAATACATAAGAATATAAAAATTTAAAATAAACTCTCTATTGACTGTCTAGATGACTGAATTTCACTGCTCAATTTCTTTAAACACCCACTTTAGTATTTATTTATTCTAAGCGTGAAGCGGCTACGATAATTAGACTGTCAGATTTGGTAAGTTAATGAGGAGTCACTGGAGTGGAAGGTTTTGCATTTGTGAGATTGCTGAAGGAGAGAAGCTCTGTGCCTTCGCTCTATCTCTTTTTTCTTTCTCTTTTTTTCCCCCTCTGCTGGGTGGGAAGGAGAGAGCTTGGCAGTGCGCAGATCCATTTGAATCCTTTTGATTAGTGGGTTGCCTTACTACCACTGTTCTACCAAATAGTATTTTGCTGGTTGCTCCAAGAAAAGGAAGAAGAAAAAAAAAAAAGAAAAGAAACTGCAGATGATATTTCTAGAGAAGAGTGTCTAGATTAAAGAAATAATTTTCCAAAAATAATCAGAGGGAATGCAGCTGTGAGAAATAGAATCCTGAATTAGTTTATATTGTGGTTAACGTCACAGGAGAGCATTCAGAAAGCAGCACAATGAAGGGAAAAGACCCTTTAGCAGCTTTCTCTTTAACCTGATTTTTCCACAGGACAATCAGTGCTCACAGTTCCAGGGGTGAGACTGCAACCTGAAATCTGTGACCTGTTTGCTTCTTACCGAAAAGGCCACGTCTCAGGAGGCTGGAGCAAGTTTTGGTAGAAATCATGGATGACTGAATAATTCTTGGGTAAGCATCTAGTTGCCATTGTCAAAGCTGCTGCCATCACCCTTAGCACATGAATTCCTTCATGTATTGAAGGTGGGAAAATAGATCTGATACTCAGGGCTGGATGATCACATTCCAGGGTAAGAACAGAGTGGGAAATCTTACATTCAGAGAGAGGAGACCAGCAAGCCAATGGCCCCCAGTGAGCAATGCTCAGTGGTATCGTGGGAGGTTTGGGTTTGTTTTGTCATATTGCCAAGTCTCAGACCAGTGCCCTTTCCTCTGATGCCTCCCAGTCAAAGTATTGCTTCATTTCCCCATTGCTTAAACTGACCAAATTGCTTTGTTCTCCTTTGTCCTTGCCTACTGAGGTCACATTTCATAGATTACTTGTTTTGATTTCACACACATTGGAACCTGAGCAGAGCTAGGCAAAATCTCCTTATCTTGTAATATCCTTGTTTTTAATGAATCACTATTTTAATGTCACTGCTTCAAAATGATGCTTCGGCATAATTTTTTTTTTCATCTTTTCGTTACAGAAGACCAAAAGCTCACTTAAAATCACTGTTATTGAAAGAAATTACCAGAAAATATCCTTTTATTATACCCTGTCCCTTCGTTTACTTTGTGCATTTGTTAGCAGCATGTGTCCTGTCAGTGTCACCGCTGTGTCTCCGCTTGCAGGGCAGACCAGGAAACCGATTTTGTGGCCAAATTAGTTTGACTGTCTAATTGTCTGCCAAGCTAAGAGGCAACCTTAGGATAGGAGGACACACCTCAGCTACCCATCTGTGCTTCCAAATGCATGTGGATGGCACGTACCTGCTATAGGATCAGGTCCCAGCGCTCAGTGCCTGGTCTCACAGCCTCTCTACCCCTTCTGCTCTCATCACAAAGACAACAGCAGGCAGAGAGGCAAGCCTGGAATCCTTTTAAGAAAGATCTGACATTGCCAGTGCTGTGACCAGACTTGGTTTTGGAAGCAGCTCACCTGCTCAGCTGAGTGCAGACAGGACGGCTGTTCCCTCTCTGTCATCAGAGAGGAGCTAATCCTGCCAGAAAAGCAGGCTGTCAGTTCCACTGAGGCTTCTGGGACAGCTCACTTGAGGAGGGCACTCATGCATCAGTGTTCAATGAACTTGGATTTGTCCCATTTTAAATGATTTTGAGAGCATTTCACAAATACGTCCTTTAAAATAGTGGAAGTTTTCTCCTACAACTAGTAGGAGAAACTCTCAAACATTTTTTTACATATATTAACCTGGCCTCAAAATGATTCTGTTATTTTTTTTTTTTTTAATTTATTTAGCTGCTTACAAAGCATACTAAACAAGCTTAAATGTCAACTCAAGTTTCCTTCTGCAGTTCATTGGGGGAAAACATTCTATATATGATGATGTTCATATTATCAATTCTCTTTTTAAAAAAGGCATCTGGATTCAGAGATGCAAGCAAGGTTATAAATGAAACAGTATTTTTTGGTCATTTTAATAGGCTACCAATGGAAAGCAGGAGGTTCTGTATGTTTTTTCAAATCTAATGAGAGGTAGATAGGCATCTAAAGCACAACAGCCTCACGCTGGCACATGAGAGAATGGAATTTCCTGGGAACATAATGAAACTGGCCAGCCTTCCTTCATTTGCCAACCTGAGTTAAGTTACAAAAATAGACAAAACCAAAAAACTAAACATACCAGGCTCCATCTTGGATCCATGGGCCCTGAGCAACACAGCAAGGGACAAAACATCATCACAGACTCCTCCTTGTTCTGCTTCTGGTTTGAGGAAAAGATGAGATAGTGTCAGTTGTCTATCCCAGGGTGATATATACTCCATGCCAACACTCCACCCATTTGCTACCCTATTCCACCCACCTCTTTCCCTCTACCTGCTGAGGAGGAACATATGGGTCCTTGGAATCTGCTACTGTTCTCATTCTGCTTCTCAAAATAAATATTCAGATTACTAATGCTGTGCCTCCTACATGTATGTGGCACTGTACCAGCTAAGGGTAGTTGAATCTAGAGGAGGGGAAGAGCCTGTTTTAAACCAGCTTTTAACAAGCAGAGTGACTGAAGGCACTAGCCCTGCAGAATATTTGTAATTAGGATTTATTTTTCTTTTTGATTCAGGACTTAGGCCATGGATTTTTACCCTAACATAACTCCTCTGCAACAGGGGCAGATTGTACCCTCCCTTAAACCAAAGACCTTTGAAATAACTCCTTATGTTGATAAAATAAAGAAAAATCTGTGACATTATAAAACAAGGACACAGTTTGAGGGGTGGGGTGCGTGTTTTTAAAAGTCACCTTTCAGTGGAAGAGAATGAAATTGTGCAGATGTCCTGCCTTTTGTTTTTCAGAAAGCAATGTCAGAAGGATTGACTTGGCGACGAAGATGTCACGGCACAGTCTGGACGCTGGACTTGTGAAATACACTCAGCCATGTGTCACTTAATAGAGAGCTCCCTGGACCAGAAGATCGATGTACAAACAGGACAGATGGGGACTGACAATTGAAAGAATGTAGAGACTCATCCAAGGCTTACAGAGACCTGTCATTCCTGGGGTATGCCCACAATCTCCTTCAACAAAAGAGCTCCTGAGGGAAGGAGGGGATTAGTCAAAAGTTGAGTGAAGTCTCCAGGGAAGATGGTTTCTTGGATAGAGTTGTCAACAAAAGGAATTGTTTAAGACTATTTGTGGTAATTTCCTAGAGGGAGCTTCTGCCATTGCTAACAGGATTACCAGCATACTGGTTCCACACCAGCAGAGCATTAGACATGTGCATTGCAAGCTGGTTGCTTAGGGCTGAGTTCAGGGGTCTTACACAGCTTCTAAAATGTGTGCGCAGGTGTTGATGGCAGAGAATTAAGAGGCAGCCAAATGCAGTCCATTTTTGGTCCAGCTGTTGCAGAGAGTCCTGGCTCATTAATGAGTTTCCACAGTGTTCTAATGTCCTTGATCTCAAGGCTGCTGAGAGACTATAAGGAGGAAAGCTGATCTGAGGTGAGTGCTGATGGGGATACATGGGGAAATCAGAGACCTCTTGCCCAGATGCAGTTACTGTGAAATTTCTCATGGAATTCTTCCTGGAAGAATTGGGAAAGCAAGTAATTTGCTGTGCTCAAGTACTAGTTTGCTAGGTTTCAGTTATCTTGGATAGTTTTTTTAGCTCTGGGACATAGAAACCAGTAGCCTTGGTATAACCTTACAGCACATCTGGGAAGAAAAGACAAAGATAAATCAGTGAGGTGCAGACATACAAACCATCTAGAATATTTTAATTTATCTGAGTAGTGTCACTGGCATGACTGGGAGGACTTCTCTGAGCAAGAATTATGCAGAGCACTCCACTGAGGCACTGGAACAGAACCAGTCAAGGAGCTATGGGTGGCAGCCACAGAAGCAGCTGAAAGTTGAGCTTTTAGTGTAAGAGAGCTCCATCTCCAGCCCCACTCCAGTCCATCATTTACCAAACACACACTGCAGATCTGGGCAGGAAGCAGAACAACTGTTTATGTTCCACTTTGCCCTTGCTACAGACATGATTTCAGGGATGCACAGATTAGCTACATTAAAGGGGACATAGACTATCTGCAGGTACTGCTCAGTTAAGAGGACAAGATTTTCCTTTGGTTGCATTTCTTTAAATTCTCCGTCCCAAAACTCTTCCTACCTCTTGATTGCACTGGCTGGGACCTCCCAAAGATCAGCCACTCTCACTGACCCGACCTCCCCTGGCAGTACTGAGCAGAGCAGCTGGACACGATGATGCCCAGGTTGGGACAGGATAGGACAGGGGCTGTTTTGCATTGCTTTTGCATTCTTGGAGGAGTTTGGACTAAGAGCAGTGAAGAAGCAGGATCTCCAGGCCCTGCAGTGCTGTGGTTGTGGCTAATTGAGAGCCACTAAAGGCTCCAGATACATTAAATGAAAGGGTTTGTTATGCATGGGCAGTGAGGGGTCTAATGATGAGAACTGAGTCACTTTTCCTCATGGTCTATCCGGAGCATCAATTGTAAATTTCTTCTGCCCTGGAGCAGTGGGACAGAATGGCTTTCCTCTTTTACATAGCTGCTTCCCCATAATGGCCATGCCATTGCTAAATTTAGCCATGTGCTAAATTGCCAAAGAGTCAAATGATACCTTTTAATTCTGTATCTAAAGCAGCAGAAAGCCAAGAAGACCTTGGATATGCTGCAACCCAGCAGTCTTCTGTTCATTAACTCAGCATTGTAGGCCCAATGCCTAAAACATGCCAGATCAGAGAGAAATTGACTCTGAACCACTCCTCTCCTCAACTAATGGGAATACTATATACATCAGGAGTACTGAACTCAGCAGATTTTCCATCCCCTGGCCTGCACAATCTCAGGGGCAACAGCTTTTTTTTTGGGAAAATGGATGTAGCGTTGTAATGAGTCAGAAAGAGTAACAAGAAATATATCCGAATTCATGTACCAAGGTAGTGCCACCCAAAAAAGCAGTTCTGCTTCCTCCATTTCTCTCCCTGCTTCAAGCTTTACCGTCTTTCTCTTTTTCTGTCTGGCACTTTTGCAAGCCCTTGAAGAACTGATTTAATTTACTTAACAGATGGAAGACTATGAACTCTTTTGCTGAGTTAGTTTTTCATTGTTTTGGTGAGATTATGCAGGGGAGAAAAGTACCAGACTTCATTCATGGATGAGTGTAGAGCAGGAAAGGAGGAGCTGGAAAAATCCATCAAGTTCATATTCTCTTATCTCCAGCCTGCCCACGTCTAGTTCCTGTGGGGTGATCATCCCCTGTCACATTTGAATGTCTGATGCTGTTTTGAGATAATAACTGAATGGGTTCTGGCATGTAAGTGCTCAGTACTGCTGTCATTTATGTGGGCCCGTCTCAAATCCAAATGTTTGTTGTTGAACACCTCCCAAAAAGTCCCAGACGTTGGCAGAGAGGTGCAGGACTGACCTTTCCTCTTTTTTTTTTTTTTTTTTTTTTTTTTTTTTTTTTTTTTTTTTTTTTTTTAAAANTTTTTTTCCTAGAAAATGCTTTCTTTTGACAGGGCCAGGATGCTTTGGTAAAGCAGGTGAGAGTTTATAAAGTGCATGTAAATGGAGATCATTGTGTTTAAGGGTCATCAAACTGTTTCTTCTCACCACCTAATAAAAAAACAAAACCAAATCCGAGGTTTTTGAGATATCCTTTAACATCCTCCTTTATGTAAAGAGAATTTTACATCAGACTTAAATATTTACTGTAAAAACATCTGGAAGTAAATGAAATAACTTCTTTCCCAGGCCAGGATTCTGTTTTGTTTCAGCCTGGACCAAGTTTGTTGGCCAAATTATATATGCCCAAGAAAATATCCGAGAGCTTTAAAACTAGCAAACCCCCGTCTGTAAGGGTACAAGTGGGCAACGTTCTTTAAAGTGTGTGTGGGGGGAGGGAAATGCCAGGAAAATCCCCCTCACAAGCCAGAACTGCATTTGGGGAGCCCAGATGAAAGCTCTGATGCGGGTCATGTGACAGGTGTCACTTCAGTAATGATATTGGGGCAGAGATAAAAGTCCTCACCGGCTGGTCATGTGACATCGCTTCATTACTGGCACAGCAGGTGGTCGGAGAGACTCAATGCCTTTATTTTTTATTATTTTTTTAATTTTTTTTTTTTTTTTTTTTATTCTGTGATAATGAGAAAATGTTTAAACTTCCATCCCTGTGTTTAAACACTTCTTCATGCTGACAGCAGCAGGAGATCCCTTGATCAGCTGTCAGATGGGAAAGTGCAATTTTTCTGGAAAGTAAACAGCGTGTTTGCCAGTTGGAAATCATTTTCTGTTTGTTGGGACTGCTAGTCGTGGTGTGATGGAGCCATGTCACAGCATCTGACAACTCGGGAGTGGGGAATAGAAAACAGGCTGAGAAATGGGGTTTAGACTCTGATAACAGCAGCTTGAGATTTTTGACACTTCGTTATTGTTATTGTGTGGAAAAAAAAAACCCACAACTTACGGCTTGCTATGAAACTTTTAAAGCGGCAGCTCAGTGTCAGTGTGAATGCGTGGGACCTCCTAAAAGAAGCATTTTAACAGAAGCTTTCCTAGGAGAAAAGCAGAAAGGACACAGAGGAACTGAATAGGTGTGGAGATGTGTGGGGTGAAGGTGGACAGATCTCATTCCTGGCTTGCAAGAAGAGATTTTTAAAAGTCTTCTTATTAGAAATCTTTACGTGGTTCTGATGTCACATAGGCTTGGGTAACCCACTGGGAATTTCAGGTAAGGAAAGGAAGGCAGATGTGGTCACAGGGTCATGCAAAAGACCCCAGTCCCTCCCTGAGCCTAGCTGAAATCAGAGGTGGTGTAGTCTCCTTCGGAAGTACTCTGGAACCCAACTAAGTTAACTTTAAATGCTAATCACACTTTTTAAAACTTTTCTGTCAGGCAAATACCTCCTCAAAGTTAATTCCTGTTGAGAAAAAGGAGCTACGGGTATTATACACATAATTCTAATTCAAATTAGGGTTTGAATGTGCCTATGCAGAACCATACACAACATTTTTTCCTAGGCACATACAGACAACATCTTATGTGCAGAATCAACAAATCAGCCTGATTTCAACACCGGGAAAGTTAATTACTCGGAGGGCGGCTCGAATCACCCCAAAAATATTCGCAGCAATTAGGTTACTATGAAACCCTTGGTAGCCTCCCAACAGATGCTTTTCTCTGCTGGCTGCACTGCATCATTCTGCCTCATCCTAAAGATGCAAGGCATCCAAAAGCCCTGGCTGCAGCCAGGGGCTGGGCCCGAGCAGCAGCAAAAACCATCCCGAGCGAAAAGATCAGATCAGAATCTGGCCCCCGTTGTTAGCAGTCATTAAAAAACATTGCACTTTTAATAGGAGCTTATTCAATTAGCAGACTAACAGGCTCCATCAGATAAGCTGGGGATTTCCCTGGGAATCTGAGTCACATACGCTGAAGCTGCTCTGCGCTGTACGTTTAACCCTCTCCCCGCAGAACCAGCATGAAGGGGCCAAATCCCAGGAAAGGGCTTATTTTTGGGTATTTAAGGGAGAAGAAGAAGCTCTCCACTGCGCCTCGAAGCCCCCGGAGGTGCCAGCATTGGGTGAGTCACACGCTGGAAGGGCCCAGGAGGATCACGGCCCCAAACTCGCTGCTGCAGACGGGAGACTCGCCTGATCTCCGATAAACACGCTGACATTTGGCAGCCTGACAGCTTCACAGTCCCATAAGAGGCTTCCTAATTAGAGCCTGGGTGAGAAATAATGCACAACTTGAAGTTTGTCTCTAGCTTCCTTGCTGTACTTTTTTTTCCTCCGCCCTTTTTGTGCCTTTTCTCCCTTTTCAGTGTTTTCTCTCACACATTCTCAATACATCCCCTCCCCGCAGGCGGAAGCTGTTTGAAACACCAAGCAGGATAAAGGGTCACTTTTGCCTGTCCTCTCAGCTCAGAACAGCTCCCAGCAAAAGCACCCCTCTTACATTCCAGCATTGCCCTTGAAGGAGACGGGAGATAAGGCAGGGGAAAGGACAGTGCATGGTGAAGTTTATAATGAGGCAAAGTAAAACCGGTCTGGAAGAAAACCAAGCCAGTCCCATTCATTCCTAGTCAAACAAGTAAGGCAAAACTAGCGCTCCTGGCAGCAGGAAAATCGGGACTCTGGGGCTCTGGGTCTGGATCCAACCCTGAACTTTGCTTTCCCCTTCAGCAAGTGCCCCAGACAGCAAGTCATGGCATCATGAGCCTTTCAGCTGGAGCCAGGATCTGAATTTAGCATTGCCTTCAAAATGTACAGTACCACGATCCGGCTGTATCATAGTAAGACATTCCACCAGCTGGTCATATGATGAAATGTATTTTTTAGTGATATGTACAGGAATACAAGCTGACCTTGTAAAGATAAATCAGATTCTGGTCATTTACCCCATCGCATTTATGTTCTCTGAATAGTTCCAGAATAGCTCTTCAAATGCAATAACCTATGGAATTGAGATTATATCACTTTGGCTAAAACAAGTGTGACTCTCCCACCATATTTATCCCCTAGAGGATTATTTGCTGATAGTGGGACTGACTGTTCTCTGTTTAATATTCCGAAGTCTTTTCCAGGGCAGTGAGGCAAGGTAAAATACAAGTCATTGTATACACTGCAACAGCTTGGATACAGATACAAACATCAGAATTTACTTTTTAGCAGGGGGTTGTTGTCCCACACTGTCCTCCTCAGTGAGTACCATATACAGTCACCAGAAATGGGTTTCTCCATTTTTGGCCATACATTACATCAGACAGCTCTGTATGTTACCAGTTCAGCAGCATTCCAGATGATGACATGGGAAAAAATACCTACAGGTACTAGAGACCATTAGCTCTCTCCAGAGCAGACTTCATTCATACTAGGTAGTTAAAGATATTTCCAGGACAAACATATTTAATGCTGAGATACACTGGAGATCTCCATCTAACATCCCTAGAGTTCAAAATGTGTCTTACCCAGAGAACTGTGGGTCCATGGCAAGTACCCTTCCTTGAAGAAAGAAACTTTGGGGGCTTGAAGTTGATTGCTGGTGCCCAAGTGCTTCGTGTGTTGCAGATGTCTACGTGTGGTGCAGCTGTGAGAAAAGAACTGTGGTCCTACACCTTTGTACTGGGGAGAAGCCAGCACAAAGACCAAAAAGGACCACGTCATCATCCTCACCTGTAATGCCTGTACTGAGGCTGAGGAAATGGTTTATCGGGATGGTATTTCCAACAAACAGATGTTTGTGAAGTAAGCAGAGATCTCTCCTGAGGATTTAATATTTGTAAATTCTCTGAATAGATTGTAGCTGCGTGTTTTCTACCGTCCCTCCCTATAAACTAAAGTATGGAGTAGTACACATTGTTTATAGCTCCCAGCCCACCCACTTGCTTGGAACACCCCTGGAGCTGTGGGAGATGTAGCTGCATTCATGGCCAAATGCCACTTCCAGGGAGCACAGAGCATCATGGCAAAATTCTGCCTTTCAACGTGGTAGAAACCACGGAAAACATGAGATGTTGTACTGGACTTACAATATCTGGCTCTATTCCTGACCTGATATTTTTTGCATGACAAATGAATATAGACACAAAGAAGGAAGAGAGCCTAGAAAAAGGGGAAAGCTCTCTGGGAGGACTGAGTGGACAGGAGATGATGAGGCAGAGCTGTCCCTGGGTGACCTGTTCCTTGGGTACCTCTATTTCCTTGTGGCTGCAAAGCAGGCACAGGGGTCAAAAGAACAACACTACACACATACATGCCTGTTTGAGATGAACCATTTTAAAATTCGGGAGAATCAGATGCCAAGAGCAGGTGTAGTAGTACAGGAGAAAAGAAAAAACATTATTCTTTCCAATTAAACTTCATATTTCCTGGGTTTAGAGTTTCAGTCATGTAAATCTAGTTTAGACTAAGTCTTAGAAATAGAGGTTGGCAGCCTGGAGGAATTAATTTTTAAATTATTTTATTTTAAGATATTAACTCAAGTTGATAGATTTAGAGCATTTTTTTAAGTTTGTTGGTTTCAGATGTTTAAAAAGAAATTTAAAATAAACAAACAAATTCCAGTAGAAAATTTGGCAAGGGCTGAATCCTTTGGGCGAAATTTTCCCAGGAGAAACATAGAACTCTGATAAGCAACAGAGGAGATACTGTATTTCACAGCTGCAATGCAGATCTGAGGCCTCTCCAGAGACTCCCACACGCTAAACAGGGATTTCTTTTCATTTAAATGCCAGATCCACTTTGGTCCCAGTGAAACTCCAGAGGGGCATTATCTAGGAAAACGGGGCATGTTTAATCCACTTTATCATTAATGCAAAGAATAGTCTCAATATTTGTGAAAATCATAACCACGTGTGAGGGAAGGTCCTTCATATCTTGGGTGGATGAAGCTCTACCTGCCAGCCTTGGCTGGGCAGCTGGGCCAGAGTTTGTCTGTTTGCAGTGTCTCATGACGGGTCTGTAATGAAGCAAGCACGAGGCAGACTGCTGGCCTGGCTGGGCACTTCCATCCCTGAAGGAAGGGCTGGAAAATTGATTTCTGTCACTAAGGCTGGAAGTGTCACAGGTGCCAGAGGAAAGGAACAGCTCTTAGCAATGCGGTCTCACTTTGCCTTCGCTCTTCTCATCAGTAATGGGTGTTGCATTTTCTTTGCAGAATTTTCTCTGCTAATTAAACCTGGATCATTTCGCATTTTGACTGGATTTAAAACAAAAAGGCTGAAAAAGGTATGTCTCTGAACTCAGCTCTCGGGTTTATCACCATGTGACGGTGCTGCCAAGGTCAACTGTCCCCATGATGAAATCTGGGAGCAGCTCTTCTGAGCTAAACATGATGCTGTTGCACGGATCACCATGCTGATGCTGGTGAGCTGAGGGCTGAGCTGCCGGGCCTGCATGCTGCAGTTGGTGAAAAGCCCCAAGATAAACCACATCAGCAGAATGAGGCTGAATAGGGGGCTGAGTGAGGAGGCAATCTGAGAATGTCTTTGAAAGTGGCAGAGAGAAACCCAGGAAAGCAGCTGCCCCACTGGCAGAGGAGCAGCCTTTATCATTTGGACATGAGCCATGCAGGCAGACAGGTTGCACAGCCACCTGCCCTGTGGCTCCAGCTGCCTCTAAGTGCCCAGGCTGCATCACAGTCTCTGCCAGGGCAGGTTTGCTCCACTTATTACATGTGAGGATAAAAGATGACCCTGAAGGGGCTGCCCTGGGGCCGTGGCCTGGGGAGGGAACAGCCCCTGAATTTGAACCCATGTTTTTCTGCCCTTTCATAGCAGGCACTGCTATGCCAAGTTCCCTTCGGTTTGCACAAGTGAGGAGGAGAGAACACAGCCTCATCCTGCAGATTTCCACCCACCCGCCCTGTGGCTCCACATAAAGTTTTAGAGGGAAGCAGAGCAGAGAAACCTCCCCAGATGTGAGTGTGTCTGGCCAATGCTCACTCTTGCAAGGCATGCAGAGCTCCTGCAAAGCTGCACATCTTTCAGATGGAAAAGCCCTATCATCCCCTTCAGTTGAACATTCTGCTTCCTTCAGACAGATCATCCAGCTGACACTGAAAGGCAGCCTTGGGCAGCTTTTTGAAGCCACCCAGCATGATCACCACATTTACCAGGCCTCCAAAGCACTTTCAAGGGTCTGAAGTTATCTTCCACTGCTAGTATGATTACAGCTCTAATGAGATTAGGAGCAAGCTGCTTCTTCTAAACAATGGTGCTATCTCATTCTAACCCATTTAGATTATAATCTGCTCTTCCAGATATTAATATTTTCATGGTAATGTAGATCCTTTTATCCCTGTAGCTTAGCACTGGGTTCTGATTTATTAAAGAGCTGGCTCCCTCTGGACTAGAGGAGCAGGATGCTGTGTTGTGATGAGCTTAATAACTCACTGCTCCCTATTAGTAAATCACAGACCAGCACTTCAAATTTGCAGAGAGAATTGGGTTGACTTTCCCCTCAGTCCTTGAAGCATCTTGGTCCTGTTGTGCAAAACTACCCACTAGTAATCTTTCTCAAATGAGCCAAGTGCTCTAATACGGGTTCAGCCCACTTGATTGAACTTTTAACAGCAATTTGGGTAGAGAGGGCAAGAGCAGGGATAATAGATTTCACTGGCTTTTCCCATCAAATGCTGTCAGGCTTTTCTGGAGGCACCAGCAATATAATAATATCTAGAAACATTAGTATATTTATTATTTTAGAAGAGCTCATTTTTTTTAAAACGTATCTCCAGGTTTGAAGCAAAGGTTGAAAGTAAGGGCAGCCTATTTGCATTGTGAATGAAGTTATCTGCCTCCTCCATCCCTACCCCTGCACCCCCGACTGGAATATGCAGAAATAAATGCCTTCTAATGATCCCTGGGGGGCTGAAGCTTTGATATGGATCTTGCCCGGGGTATAGTGGTTGGGAGAAGTTCTGCCAGACTGAAACCCACATGGTGAGGGGGAGTAGGCAGTCTTCCTCTGAGTGGGAAAGAAGGGAAATTGGATTATCTTGCTAGCAGTTGGTGTTTTTCTGTCTGCAAGAACTTACAGATGAGAGGCCCCAGCTGGGAAGTTAAATTCAGCCCTCTGCAGACAGAAATGTGTGCTTTCCTCATTTAAATAAAAGAGATGATCCCATCCAAGTTTTGGAAAGTTTTTTTTTTCCCTGCTTTGGCTGTGTGCAGGGCAGGTGGGTAGAGAAGCAAAATTGCAGGATTTGAATTTCAGTTTGGTGGCTGCTGAAAGCGTTGAGTATGTGTGGCCATGTGTTTGTAAACACAGATTACTCTTTGGATGTGACATCTGGCTTTCAAGGAGCTCCCACAGTAGGTAGAATCACAGGAGTACACACTTCGGTTCCCTCAGACAAATCTATTGTAGGACACTATTTTGCAGTTTACAGTACACTGAATAAGCTCAAAAAAAAAAACCAAAAAACCAAAACAAAACCCAAAAAACCAAAAAAAAACCCCAAATGCAGATGAAGCCCCTTAATAGAGAAAACCTATTTAAATGGGCTGCTTTCTGGGAACAAATTGTTGAATAAAAAGAACACCCTGGCAATGGGAAAGCTTTCTGCGTTGCCAAGAGGTTCCATAAAAAGACTATTTTATGGCGTTAACCCGCTCCCTGTAGAAGGCAGAGCATACCGCAGAGGATCACACGCTGCCTGGGAAGCGGCAGCAGAGAGATGAAATGCAGCAGCCAGAAGGAGCTCACAGCCTTGGGCTTCCTCCCTGGGCAGCTGCTGAGGTGGGCTGGGGATTCCAGCCAGGATGCCAGACCAAGCAGCTTTTCCCCTGGGGTGTAGACACAACACCTTCCTGACAGGGCGATACTGGGAATGTTGGGCAAGCTCCCAGGCACACAGGATGTGCCAGGGAAGGAGCAAAGGGAAATACCAGATTTTTTTTTATTTTTTTTTTTCCTCATGGAGAAGAGAGGATTCTGCCAGAGAGCTATTACAGGCAGAAAGGAACCAAGACAGAAAGTGCTGCTGCTGTTTTTCAGTATCAGGATGTCGCACAGTAAGTTCCCTAAGGCTCCAGCATCCTCATGCATCAACTGCAAAAACCCAGTAGCAGCATTTTGGGGTGATTGGCACTGATCACTGGAGAATTCCTGAAGGGTTTTTGAGAGAGGCATTTATTCCCCGTGCTCCTTCTGTGCACACTGCAGGCCAGCCCTGGCACACAGGAGAGCACTCTGGGCAGGCTGTGGTTGTGTTTCTGGAATCAGGATTACTTATATCATTTTAAGCAATCCTGCTCCCCCTTCCACTCCTTGTTGCTTCCTTGCCCATACTCTGCACCACCAGCTATGCCAGCATGTTGTCTGCGTAGCACATGGTGAATGAGACCAGAGAACTCAACCAGATAAAAAAACAACTCTAGGGGGAAAAAAAAATGTTTATTTTTCAGCTGGATTGGTTCCTGCCCTGGGTCACTGCACAGCAGGGAGACTCAGGGATGAGACCAAGTGCTGAGGACAGATCTGTAAACTGTCAGTCAGTAAAGATCCCACCATCACCTCTGCTTTCTACCCCTCTATGTGGTGGATTAGACTTCATTTCATGTAGAGCATTTCTTTTACCCCAAGTTTAGTTTTCTAACACTTGCAGTGATTCAACCTACAACTAGAGCTTGAGAGCCTTCTTCTCTCACATAACCAACTTGGAGAGTCAGGCTACATCGCTCACTG
Organism: Regulus satrapa; assembly: GCA_013396955.1. Taxonomy (NCBI): domain Eukaryota; kingdom Metazoa; phylum Chordata; class Aves; order Passeriformes; family Regulidae; genus Regulus; species Regulus satrapa. Next base: position 368,495 of record VWZN01000679.1, on the reverse strand, counting down.
TGTGGCTTGCTGTAAGGATCCCCAGGATCCCAGAAACTCAAAAAAAATTAGAGGGGGAATTTGGACTATGTGGCCTTTAAAGGCCCCTTCCAACCCAAACTGTCCTGTGGTTCTACCTCCTGCAAAGAGACTCGTCCCTTTATGTGCCACCGTCCAGCAGCACTGTGTGTAAATCCAGTCACAGGAACAATAGAGCTCTCTTATTAGCATGCTGTACAATCCATAGCTCTTTCCTTTTCAGCTTGGTTTCTGGTCACAGAGATGCAGAAACTCTGCTCCCAGCTCTGGGATTAGTGACTTTTGGGCAGTGAGTGTGAGAGTCTGCCCCATTCTCTGCTGCAGGCGGGAAAACACCGGGCAGATCTCGTGAGGGCATCCCACCCTCTCACCAGGCTGCACGAGGCTTGTCTGCCTCGTGTTGCAAGCGGGCAACTTTTAGCACCAACTGCTTCAGTACCAAAAGGTGTCTTGGAATTTTAATGGCCACAGATGGCCACAGCTTCTGTTTTATATCTTATCTGAGCCCCCCCACCCTCAAAGCACCACAACAGCAGCAGCACCGTGCTCCTCTTGGGACAGGCTGGGAGAGTGGACTCAGGTGGGTGAGAGTTGCCAGTTCAACACCTCTGCTGCCTGCAGCTCAGCCTGGATTTTCCTTTCCTAGCACAGAACCTGTTGGCTGTATGCAAATATGATGGATTCGGGCAACAGAAAACTGAAGGTGAATATCAAATAAAGTAGTTTTGATCCATCTCCTCGAAAACATTCCAAATCCACATCCTCAGGGTCTTTGAGCTGGAACACCTTCTTTTTGTACTGGATTATTAGATTCCCACATTTTTCCATAGGCAAAGGAAGCACGCCCAGATACAGTTCATAGCAGCTGTGCAAATTCATTTTAAGTCATGGCCAGATGTTGGCAAGAAGATATTGAAGAAAAGCTCATGCTATTTTCTCATTTAAGTATATAGGAAAATGGATCCTCCTATCCAGCTGTGAGCTTTTCCAGAATACACCCCAGAGTGCAGCTGATGGATGTGCCTCCCACAGCCCATAGGGTTTGATGCTGTTCCAGACATGCTTCACGGGGAGTATTCCATTCAAAATAATTATCAACTTGAATAGAGTATGTACCAATCTATGCAAAACCCACTTTGTCTGCTGACTGGGAAGAGATTACAAAGAACATTTGGCTATTGTGTGCGTGCTTGTAAATTTTAAAGTCCTGGGTGAGATCTCTGTATCTGGAGAGCATCAGAGGATCTTGAGAGCACTAGGAAAATGTGGAACCCAAGTCTTTCTACTTCTTCCTCCCAAAGGAGTCCCAGACTGTATTTAGTAAAAGTCACCACAGTTTCAGTAACTCCTGATAAATCTTACGCTAGCTTTAGATTTGGAGAACCCACACAGGAAAAACCTGCTCCCAAACTCTCGTCTCTCATCTTGGTTACATTAACTTCTCCTTGCTGTCCTTCCCTGACATCCAGAACGCTCCACCTCCAGCCCAGACAGGTCAGTGTAGTGCACATCTGACACACACCATTGCCACCCTGTTGCTCCCACTGTGGCACCCTTTCCATCACACCACGCAGCAGAGCCTTCAGGCTCCTCACTAACCCCGCTCTCTTTTGTTCTCCCAAGAGATCTTCTGTCCCACTGCCAGTGGGATGCAGCTCTGCACTTTGCTCTTCCAGTAGTAGTTGCTTATTTTCCTCATTGGCCTTGGACTTCCAGCCACTGCGTTCGTGTTTCCAGCTGCGACTCCTTCCCTCAGCAGGGGCCTGCCTTGAAAGGCCTGCACAACACCACCTCAGTTACACCTTCCTGGATACCCATATCCTTTGCAGTGACCATAACAATCTGCCTAAATTAGTCCCAGGCTTCTGTACTTCTCTTTGCCAGAGGTTTTCCTTAAAAAAAACCTGGAGCATTGGCTTTTGAGGTGCATCTCAGTTTTAAAGACCCTGAAGGCAAATGAGACAACAACCTGTGTGTAGTTTAAGCCCACAACAGACTCCTTGAAGACACAGTAGGTTGGAAAAGTCCCCACTGTGCTCTGAACATGCTGCCAGCTGAGGTGCAAGTACAGATTCCCCACATGTGGTTGAGGTCTGCAGTCTGGGCCACAAAGTTTCGAGACTCAGGCTGCGGTTTATTATAAAATAAATCTGCCTCTGTGGTTCACAGTATTGATCAAAAAATGCCACAGCCGTATGACATAAAGCATGGATCTAATGATCCACCAAATTAAACACATTTAGAAATTTTAGACAAGTCAGTTGTTTAATGGCAAGGTATGGGAGGGGAGTAGACCAGTTCCTACACCACACTGCTCTCCTGCCAAATCAGCTCTAGACTGTGCACCACAAGTAGCCCAAAGCTGACATAACAGCATAAAGTTGCATAAAATCTGTGTTGTGTGCTTAGACTAGTCTGACAGAAATGTACTTGTGTGTATGGGATTGGCCCAGGTAAACTGGGGACTGCTGGGTGATCTGTCAGAGCCCAGAACTTCACCCTTCAGAGCATTGTGGGGTTATTTCTTGCAGGACAAGTTATGATTTTCAGGGTTTGCAGCAGCATAGCTAATCCTTCTGCAAAAGCTGATGCAGAGAGGTTTGTGTGGGCTGTAGGCAACTTTGAGATCCCAATAAGGACACTGGAGATGGCAGCTTTTAAGGCAGAGAAACCGCTTTCTGAGATGAAAACTCTTTGCAGGCAGACCGGCTGCTCTAAAACACATCACATACTGTGAGCGAAACTGTGCTGTCTGCAACAAGAATATTGGTAACCAGCCACAAACACGGGCAAAGGTGAGAGTAAATAAGCCCTGTGCCAGGAAACAAGCACAAGCAGCAGAAGGGGATGAGTTTTTAGTATGGGAAGGTGAGTGGGAGGAGGTACCCGAAGCAAGGGGTGTTGGGGTGGGATGGGGTAGCCGAAGGAAATGGGGCAGCCAGGCAGAATAGGCACTCAGCTAGGATGGGATGCCCAGGAATGTGGGGCTCCAGGATAGGACTGAGCACTCAGGAGGTGTGGGGCTGCCCAGAGGGGTTGGGGTGCCCCTTCTCCAATTCCCCTGCAGCCTGGGAGAGGGCTGCAGAGCTGCAGAGACAGCACTTCGGTCTGCAGGGAAAGAAAGGGGTTAACTGGATACGGATCCCCCCCCTCTCTGTTGAACTCATTGATTCATTTTCTCTGTTCCTATTTCTTTCTCTCACTTTCTTCTCCTCTCTCTTGCAGACTGATTAAAAACTCTTTGAGTTTGAAGGTTTTTGTGTCAAAACAGCTCAGATGCCAGCTGGGTGCCAAGCAGTGAATATTCATGGTATTTAAATGTGACAGTGCGGTGGGGGCTAAAGGACGGGCTAGTTAGCTCTTTTTAGATGGAGATTAGCTGCCTCTTTGCTCCTAATCACCGCTGTTGTTGAAATATTACAGCTTCTGTTACAACTATTAATGTCCTAAATGAAGAACAGGCTCCTCTGAATAACATCAAACACAAAATGGTCACTTCCAATTTTAGCCTGTTTCTTTCCTTTTTGCTAATGTGTGTTTTCATTTCTGTCTGGGGACCTGTCTTGGTACCATAGGGTTCAGCTTCAAACCCTGCAGAAGAGCAGTTAGCCTGGCCCGAGGGAGCTGCTACAAACCAAAGGAGCATTCATGTCTCAAGAGAGGCCAGTAGCTGGCTAGAAGCTGTAGTTTCACTCATGGGGTTGGTGATTGCTTGGAGTTGGGAATGGGTACCCAGCTGCAGGTCAGTCCTACATCGACAGGCATTCAGAACCTGTTACTCCAAGCGAAGCCCCTGTTCCCCAAACAGGATGGGAGAAAGTTATTTTACTGCACCAAACAAGAGTCCAGGGAAACGTGAGCAGAGCCCCACCAGTGGAGTGGTGTGCAGGAGAGCTCTACTGCTCTCGGGGCTGCTGTTTGCCAGGGCCAGAATGAAACCCACTGCCCTAGGAACATTGTAAATGGTGAGGTAAGCCAACAGGCTCCTTTTTGAGCTTTACTCAGATAAAACTCCCTCTAAAGTTAGAGGCTGGATAAAATCCGTGACAGGCTGGTGTGAGTTGGTCCTTTCATGGCGATATCTGGAGGGAAGCCTGGTGGAAAATACTTTGCAGCAAAACCTGCCCAGATGTCCAGTGCGTGTTTGGCCATTTGGAAGCTCTCTGCATTCATCCCTGCAGAACTGCCTGCCCTTATCCGAGAGCATGCCTGGCAGTGTGACGAAGAGGAGGGAAAACCCATGTGTGGTCCTTAGGCTCTGGCAAGAAATAGCAGAGCAGAACACCAGGCTATTGATTTCGTGTTTGCTTTAAAAACAACCTAAGTGCATTCCTGGAGCAAGGCTGGTCTGGAAGCCTAAATAAAATAATATTCTTCAACCTTGAAAACTGACACTAGACTTCAGTGGGTGCTTTAAAGTCCTGCCCCCAGACTAAGACCTGCACATTTCCTAAGCTCTTGTCTGCACACAAAAATGGTGCTGCTTTAACTAGATCAGTGTAGCAAAAGCAACACATCTCTGCTCTCTTTCCTCCCTTTCTCTTCCATGTGTCAAAACTGTTTAAAAGTATTTGACAAAACCTTCCTTATTAGAGGAAAGTATCTTTTTACTAATACAAGGCTTATTAGTGGCAGCACATCTAAGTAGATCTTGAGATAGCAAAAAAAAAGAATAGAATAAAATAAAACAACACATCTATCAACAGCATGCTTAGTCCATCTCAGAAGGGATGCACAGAGCAAGCCTAGGGGAAAAGGCAAGCAGAATAGGTCTAAAGTACTTTCCTGATGACAAGGTTTATACCCTGCACTCCAAAAAGTGTAAATGATCCCATCTGAGACAGACAGGGTCTTTTCAGACTCTCATGAGCCTGTACAGAATCTGGAGAAAATGTGTGCACAGTGTTTGTAATGTTCAGGCAGCACCACAGAACTCAGACCATCCACAGCACGTGCAGATCAACAGAAACTGCATGTTAACTAAGCTCACTAAAAAACAAACAAGAAATCCCCTCACAACCAAACAGAGGCCACAATGCATTCACAGAAACAAAAAATGGATTACTACGCTGGTCTGTCAGAAATGCTAATTTCCATAGATGGTATTAGAAATATGTGGACCTGATCTTTTGAAGTCCTTTCCTCACAGGAAAATTGCATTGGCTACCACTGGGCTTCAAAAGGAAAAGAAAAAAAAAACAAAACATATAGGATATAATACATTCCCTTCTAGAAGAACATCAGGACTATGGATTTCAACAAATTGCATTTGTTATTCAAGATACTTTTGAGCAATGTAGGAAAACCATTGTGATTTCTCATTGGTACCTCTGTAAAGGCAGACAGATCATCATCATCAAACTTCTAACTTCTGTCTTGATGCTCTCAGGATTTTTATGCATCAACCCTATTCCCACTCCAGCTGAACAACTTCCCAAATTTCTGAATGCTGTGCTTCAAGCTTTACCAGTTCTGATATCCTCGATAAAAATATCAAAGCTTCAGGTGCCTTACCCACTCAAGTTAGAACGACCTGAATAGCATTAGATTTTCCCTTCAACAGTTGTTTTTCATACTTTAAAGTAAATCAGATGGCACTTAGTACATATTCCTGGTGGAAGAAAACACTAAAGAGAGATGGATGTGGCTCCCAACAGGCAGCAGTTTGAAAACATGGCACCAAATTCATCAATAGTCCCAGTCTGTTCTTTGGCATATCAGAGTGTCTCTTGCCTTCCTCAGATAATATTCCTCAAAAAGATTCAATCCTGAAAAATTCTGAGCTCCAAAGTGTCAGAAATGGAAATATCCACAATGCAGCCATAATTGAGGTTGTGGAGTAGCAGAGTAGTACGGTCAGAAATCCAAAATTCCCCGAATGCACTAATATTGGTGAAAACAAATGTGCAGGCACTGCTTGTCGGGAAAAAATGAAGGTACCAGCAACGTGGCAGTACCTGGAACAGCTCCTCCTTGCTGCAGGGTTGGAGGCCTCATGCTCAGAAGTTGGGCAGCATCAGAGAGCTGAGAGTCCAAAGCTCTCTGTTCCCAAGAGGAGCAGGCATTCTGAGAGCTGGTTAGCTAAACTCCAGCGGGACAGGAAAATGGGAGAGCAGTTCCCTAAGGCAGAGGCAGACTTGTCGAACATCCCTCACGTTCCAGTATTCCCACTTGTGAGTCAGGAACCTGAAACCAAAGGGGAACCTACAGGTTCAGGGCATGCACTGTCAAATTCCTAACAACTTTTCTTTCTGACACCAGTGATCATGGAGAAAAAAATATCTAATTCTGATCTACTGTCTGACCCCCAGCAGCCCCACAGGAATGAAGGACAGAGCAGTAGGCACTACTTCTCTTGGCTGCAAGTGTCTGAAGCCATCCTCTTTCCTTCACAATTCTGTTGTTCTCTCAATTGAGGGTTGCATACACTATTAATGAGTGTTAATTTCTCAGCTATTGATTGTAAGCAAAGCAAACTGAACTTGCATAGCCACATCTTTTCTTTCACTACAGCCATGTAATCTCCTCTCTCCCCACCTTCTCGTTCACCCAAACCACACAGTTGCCTTCTTTGCTTCTTTAGGAGCCTCCTCTTCCCTCTCTCCACTCCATCTGTCCTTCAAGACTTCAAACTGCTGACCCCATGCCCTGCTCAGTGCCTTCCCCTTCCTGCTCCCTGGCTCCCTTTGTGTTCTCTCAGCGATTCTCTTTATCATGCTGATCTCCCCTCCTCAGCACAGTGCTACAAAGCCTTCCTCATCTCCTCCAGGGGCACCATTCTTTAAAGCAATCCCTTCTCATCACCAGGATCTCTCTTTATCACATGCTTCCTGATTGTTTGTTTCACCTGCCTGAATTGATAGGTGCGGGCAAATGTCCAAATTTGCTTTATGAAAAGATTAATAATGAGGATTTAAATTTTTTTTATAGTGTGCATGGTTGTACATTAGAGCAGACCTTCACAATTATCAAGTTGTCTCAGGTCCCCACTGTCTCCTGGTGGTCCAAACAGCCCAGCAAACAGAGTCTTTCCTGTCCTGTCTGGCTAGGAGGTGGATGTCTTTTCTTTCTGCTCTGCAGCTGGCTTCAGACTGGGTACTTGCCCTGCACCCTCCAAGCCCACCAGCAAAACCCAGTTTAGCTGGGAGAACCCACACAGAGATCCCTGAGCTCATGGTGCTCCTGCACTGAGCAAACTGAAAACGAGGAGCACCTCAAGATTCATCTCATTAAGTCCTCTCTCTGAGACCATCTCCTTTCTTTTCCAACTTCCAGAAGTAAAAAACCCACTTGGCTGACTGTTAACAACTGCTGGACTACTTTAACATTGGACTGATGCAAGTTAAAGCAAGGCCTGAGGGCACATGATAAAGGAAAGTTTCTCATGAGAAAAGCTGGAGGTAATCAATCTCCTCCTAAGAGAAAGCTGACTGAAAATAGGTGGCAAAAATACAGCACCTCTCTCCTTTACCCCCAGCTCAAAGCATCCAGTTGCCTGCATTCCTGCTAATCCTGGCATTGTGCTTTCTCCATGTGCATCTCCAATGTCCCTGCCTCCAGAATGTTGTTCCAAAGGGACCTACTGTTCCATGCACTCGTTTTTAGAAGTATTTTCATGAGAAATCAGAGAATAGAGGCTACATGAATGAATATTTCCAATCGTTCACCCCTCACCATATTTGAATTTTCTTACCTTTAATCACTCCTTTTGGCTGTCTGGCACATGTCTTGGCACAACACAGACTAGGGAAGGTTGAGGTGAATCCTCCCCCACCTAAAGTTTACCTGAGAGGCTGAAAGGACTTTTCTGTATCAGAGCACATAAGATCAACCCCTCAGCCTAGCCCATTCACCAGAACAAACAAGGGTATGCCTCACAGCCAAAAGCCCACTTGGGTGTCTGTGGCAGAGGGCACAGCAGTGACAGAGGTGACAGACCTCCCTGGTAGCTGCTTGTTTGCTGACTCTGCTACTGTCTGTCTGCTCTTTCCTGTGCATGGACCCTCAGGCCTGGCCCTTCCTAATAATTCAGTGTCCGGGTCCATCTTAATTTTCCAGTCTCTATTTATTTAATTTTCCTCTTGCTCTTACTTTCTTTCTGTCATTGAGGACACTGTTTGGTTACTTTATAAACCTATTATTTGAAATTTTTAGCAGAGTTTCTATCCTATTATGAATTTGTTTAATAAAATTTACCTGCATTTGCAGTTAACTTCTCAAAGCACTGCCTCACTGCAGATCTCTCAAGCGACATCAAGCAAAAGCAGGAAAATGAATACAGGGTCTGGATTCTTCTCACAAAACTAAGGGCTGGCTTTTCTCCAGGGAATGCAATGTCTCTGCATGTCCCTTCTGTCACTTGGACCAACAGCCAGGCTCTGCAGGGAGGGGTTCTTAGTAAAGAAGCCCTGCTAGCAGAGGGTTAGTAATGGCACAGTCCCTTAAAGCAGACCCAGCTTCAGGATCTAAACCCTGGACAGGATTAATTACCCAGCAAGCAGCTTGTTAGAAGCTGTGTTGGCACACAGATAAGGGGAACTGTAATGGAATCTGCCAATTAACCAGCCGATGGTGCTGAACTAAATGTGACCCCATCGTTAATTGTGGTAGTTTCTCAGCAGTTTTCTCATCACATTGGGTGCTCAGGAGAGGGGAGAGAAAGAGGGCTTATCCAGGTGCTTAATTTATTTCTTCTCACAAACAGGAATCATGGGATATAAACTTCATGACAATTACATGGCAGAGCTTTAAATCTTATTACATCTACTCTTCCTGAAAGAGAGGGGAGATGAAAGTCTTGGAAAAGCAGAAAAGAAGGACTCCTCACACTTTTCAGCAGAGTAAACAGCTGTCCAATATAATGAAGACTTCTTAAAATAGTTTACCTGAAGGTAAATATTCTGTGTTAGTGGTGTGTGAGAGGAATTCCTCTCACTCTATCTTCCACATGGCCTGTGGCCCATCTGCACTGTGAGAAACAGAGCCAGTGCTCTCAAAGAAAGCTGACATGAAAAGCTCAGGATGGCCTCGAGCTACAGCTGTGGATCTGGCTCCAGACTTTCCCTCAGTTCAGAGGTGTTTGAATCTCAGCCCCTTGCAGAGCTTTTGAGCCACATGGAAGATCCAGGAATGAGTTTCCTTAAAAGTTCAAGGGAGTTCAAGAGGTTTTGCTTTAAATCCATCTCTAGGGATGACCTAAAGCAGTCAGTGATGCAGAACAAAGGTCTATCTTCCTGTGGCTGCTTCCCTAAAGGAAATGCTTGGACAATTCCTTGTTAGGAATTAATCTCACATGCTCCTGAACAGCTAACTCTTCCCAGGAAGAAGAGTTGAGTATTGAAAGAGTGTCAGTCACAAGAACTAGTACATTAATTGCTACGTGTGGCTTTGCTTCCTGGAGGACGCGGAGTCTGCACTGATCTAGCCACAGCTAGACCCCTAACTAAGCCTCTGCCATATCCACCTTGGACTTGGAATCCATCTTCTTCTGCATCCTGACTGGCAGCAGCCCGTGTAGCATCTTAGGGCAACACACAGCAGAGGAACAGGATAGAAATCCCCCCAGTTTCTTGCAATACAGAGCGAAGAAACTCATTGGGCTGAAGGTTGCATCTGCATCCCAGTCCAGCATCCCTATTTAAACTACTTTCACAACTTTTCCAAGCCCTTTGAGCTCATTGATAAACATGTCACTGACTTGTGTCCTGTGGTAACCAGTTCCAGGTTTGGCCATGCATTGATAAAAAAGCTGTTCTTTTCCCTTTCCTGTAAACCTTTTCAGGATAACTTTGTTCCTTATCCCCTAGGTCCCATGCTGTGATAAATAGTGAATGATCATTCCTTAATCGCATCTCTGTGCACATCATGACTTGACCAATCTCCAGTGTAGCCCCCTCAGCTGTCACTTTTTCAAGCTGAAGAGCTTGGTTACTGTCCCTTCATAAGGAAGCAATTTCATATCATTGTTGCCTCAATGTTTGTCCCTCCCGACCAACAGCTGTTCAAAATTTCACCCTGTGGCTGCTGCCAGCTCTGTCCCTGCCTCTCACTCCCGGGCAAAGCCCCCTGTCACCCTGCAGGACTCCTGCCAGCGCCGCCAGACTTTTTCTCATTTCATTACATCCTCTCTCGGGGAGCAACTGCAGGCAGCACTCAAGACACACATGTACCATGGATTTATACAGCAGTATAATGATGTTTTCTGTTTTGCTGCCAGTTCCTTTCCCGGCTGTTCCCTCCTCCCACCTCCAGTTTGACTGATGCTGCACAGTTTTCCTCCCCGGGATGGCTCCAAATCTCCCTTCTGGGTGGTAATAGCTAAGACGTACTCATCCACTTATCATTGTTTTTCCCCACATTACTTTTACGTACATCAACGTGAAATTTCATCTGCCATCCTATCACCCACTCACTCCGTATCCTGCAGCTCTTTGTTCATTACGGCTTATTGCAGCAATCTCATGGAAAAACAAGCTCATTACGGCGGAGAAACTCACGCCTTATTCCACTGACTGAGGGGCTGCCTGTGTTGGAGGTGGTGCTGACTGCTTGAATTTCTTCCCAGCTATTAACAGAGGGCCCAGTGTGCACTCCCATCCCCTACCCAGAGGGATAGGACTGATTGAGGCTCCTTCATCAACCAAAAGGGCAAAGGATCACATGCACAACACACCATTATTTCCCTACTGCTGGCAACTTTCTCCCTACAGACTGCTAATGGCAGTCACCTACCCACATTCTGCCCTTTCCCAGCGCCACAGAGCTGCTCTACAGAGGGAGAGAGAGCCGCTGAAGCAAGACAAGCAAGACAAGCAAGACGCTTCCCAGCACGGCCCAGACCTGCACATTAAGGATCCACACGGAGCAAGGAGAAGGGAAGCGCTTTGGGCAAGGCTAGCAATGTTTATCATAACAGAGATGTAAACAACAGCAGGAAAACCCAAACCCTTACTGCAGCAGCTACTTGGATCCATTAAAATGGAGGAGATCAGGGCCAAGGATGTTTTCTCCAGCTGCGTATGCCATGCAAAAGCACTTCCTCACCTTTTTCCCAGAGACTTGTCTGGGGGGTGATCTGGGGAGAAGTGACTTATACTATTGTCAGTTATGTTTAATAATTTTATGCCACTATTTCTGCTTATAGCCTGTCATAACCACCTAAACTATTCCCCTGCCTTGTGGAACTCACACCTGGCAAGCACATGGACATATATAATCTCATTTTTTCTGGCTCCTTGTTATCTATGTTGCCTTTTTTTGTCATTTTCCTCACCCATCAGCCTCTCCAGTCCTGCAATACTATATCTCAGTGCCTCTCCCTGTATCCCCACGGATTTATCTATACCTTTCTACTGTGATAGAGCCCAGGACTGAAAGCAGTACATTTTGTTTGGGATGTCATCAGGCACTGAGAAGAACCAGTGCCTCTCTCAGCTGTGGTTTGATGCCTTTCCATACACAGATAAGAATCTCGTTAGCTACTTTTTTTTTTTTCCCCTACCATAACACACTGTAGACTCACACGATTCAATTTGCTGTTTACTATCACACTCACATGTCTTTTAGCAAAAGCAGCTTTTCAAGCCCCTCTTCCACTAAATCACTCTGGGCCAGCTACCCTAAATGGTGAATTTCACCACTTAAAGATTCGGCCTTTTGTTTGGCAAAAGTCTTTTTGAAGCTAACCAACTTTCATTCCAGGTCAAATCTTACTCCATTCCTTGCTCCAATTGCTAATCTTTGCCATTTCTGGGGCATTTTTCTCAAGGGAGCAGTCGTAACTCCCTACTCTGATATCACTTGTGCATTTCCACCCACAGAGCCCACAGAGTACCAAGCACTTCTAGAAACTTTTCCCCCTAGAATATTGCATTTCATTTCCATCTCTTTATACACTGTCTGTACATGGTGTACGGCCGCTCAGCAGTCCAGGTATGAGAATTGCTTCCCAGAATGACTGGAAATGCGTAGCTCAAACAAAGCTGTACCTGACTTTCCACTCCTCCACTTCTGGTTTCAGTGGTGGCCACACCAGTGTGGAGGCAGATCCCACGAGTGTCACAGCAAGGTCTGTAGGAGCTGTTCCACAGCCACCATGTCCACCTTGGTCACAAGATTTCCAGGTTTCAGGTTTCATCCAGTCCTGCACAACAGGGTTAGTCCTACAAAGCCCTTCCAGAACTAGCTCTGCAGTGTACATGCCTTTTTGCCAGATGCCCAAAATATTGCACAAGAGTTGCCAGGATTTAGACCCAGATAACAAGATAATCTCAGTCTACATCTCCTTCCCAGCAGTGAGAGGCTTCAGGGAAGTGGGAGACTTGTCTCACTGTGTTGTTTACCAGGCTCTTTGTTGCCATGAAACCCTGAGATTAGCTCAGTCGATTAGACCATAGTGCTAATAACATCATGGTCAGTGTTTGATCCTCACACGGGCTATTCACTTAACAGCTGGACTTGATGACCCTCGTGGGTCCCTTCCAGAATATTCTGTGATTCTGTGAAAGGATGGAATGTTATAAGGGTCTTTTACTTGCTCTTTGGAGGACTGGCATTCACAGAATGAAGGGAAGAGATTGGGAGACCCTCCTAGCCACACAATCAGATGAAGAGCTGGCTGCACCATGAAAGAAAAATTTAGGATGTCAGAGGGACAGGTATCTAATCACCTTCTTACCATGCTTGCCCTGAGAAACAAAGATAATCCTTCCCAGCCCATTTAGTAGCCAAAGATATATTATCCCCTCTACAGCAAAGAAACACCCCATGCTGTTCACACAAGCCCCAAAATTTTGTGTTCATATTGCAAAATAGCTGCTGCAGATGTAATACAGCACATTGGTTCTGGGACCGGCAGAGGAGTTAGAAGAATCAGGAACCTGTGGTGCTGGCAGGGCAGGGCTGAGAGACCTGACAGAGTGCCTGCAGGCTCCTCCTCCTGAAAAATGAAGGTTGAATGTACCCCTGGTCGAGGTTTCTGTGGTTCCTGGCCACGTACAATCTGCCATTACAATGAAAGACCTAAGGCAGGCAAAATTTATTTCTCCAGATCTACTCTTTGTATTTTCAGAGTGGCTGTGTTTAAAAGTAAGTAAAGAAATTGATACACATGGGTTTGAAATGCTAAGCCTGACTCTATGAACAGCTTAATACAAAACAAGGCAGCACAAGTGGAGAAAAAGGTTCCTTTACACAGTCACACATTTCCCGATCAGTTCTTAAGCTCTTAGGAGCTTTCTTGGTCAGTTAGGGCCAGCAGGAATTGGTCACACCCATTCTTGGGCTGCCCAAGTCCCCTAAGCAACACCTTAGCTGTACTTGCTGGTAACTTCCAGAGCAAGTCAGCTGTTTGGTTTACCAAGGAATTCCAGAGATTCCTGTCTATATTCCTGTTTATCATTCAAATCACCTTAACAACAATTAGCACAGATAAGACAGGTGGTGTGGGACAATAGATTTCCTCCATAGATTTCCTTTATCTCCTGCAGAAGGTCTGCGAGGCTTTCACACCTCAGTCTACCTCTTTAGTCTGTTCTCAATATCCATACAAAGACAGAGCACAGCGCTGCTGCTCTTTGCAGCAGCTGGGGGAAGGCCCTGCAGTCTGTGCCACGAAGCTGTGTCAGGATCCACACTGCCGCTTGGACTATGGCTCTACAGGAAAGCAGACCCGGCTGGAAGGAGCCCAGTGCCGGTTCGGTGTGAAGCACTGCGTGCCACAAACACCTGGGATGTCACTTGCCAGCTCGAACTTATTAAAAAAAAAAAAAACCAAACCAAAAAAAAAAAAAAAAAAACAAAACAATCCCAAAAAAAACCCAAACAAACAAAAAAACCAAACCAAAAAAAAAAAAAAAAAAACAAAACAATCCCAAAAAAAACCCAAACAAACAAAAAAACCAAACCAAAAAAAAAAAAAAAAAAACAAAACAATCCCAAAAAAAACCCAAACAAACAAAAAAACCAAACCAAAAAAAAAAAAAAAAAAACAAAACAATCCCAAAAAAAACCCAAACAAACAAAAAAACCAAACCAAAAAAAAAAAAAAAAAAACCAAGAGGGAATTTAGTCCCTGTAGACTTGATGCTGGATCAGGTACTACGCTATTTCCCAAACCTTCTCCTCCTTCCCTGCAGCTAACAGAGGCCAGTACCGTGTGCTATGCAATTTAACTATCTAGGTAGGCAGAAAAATCATTCGGGCTCCCTCCTGATGCAGACGAAAGTCTTGCAGCCTCGGGAGGCATTGCCGAGGGTACAGCCATGCTCTCAAACTGAGCGCCTGCCTGCTGTGCAGCTGTGCTGGGCGGCTCCCTCCCCGTGCTCCCTAATGTCCCCAACATGCCTGATTGCTTGGTAGCAATGAAGGGCTTCATCCCCTTCGCGATCTGGCTCCTGCCCCCAGGGGCTTAGCAGAACATATTTTAAAAACCCTCCTGGGAGCTCACGCAAGCTCTCTGTTTACACAGCAGATTGGTGGCTTCTCGTTTGAAGTCAGGATTTAAGCTGTTCTTTCTAATTACAGAGAGACTCTGAAACCTGAGAGATCTCTGCTGGTGAAGACTAAGCACGGAGGGAACAAAAAAAAAAAGAGTTGCATAGGCAGAACAATGCTGCATCCAAACCCCAGAGTTTGCTATAAACAGAAGGCCCCTGCAGCAAAATAGGACATATGCTGTTATTCGTCCCCCTATAGTCTCTTTTCATCATGCTGTTTTCTGCTCATCACCTCTGTTCCTTGCAAGTATCACCAGCACTCAAGGACATTTGTTCCACTTTGTCTACAACAGAGGATGAGGGATAGTGAAAATATCTGAATCCCAATGAACTTCCCTAGACAGATGAATGAAAGCCAGGGTATTTCCATTCTCTCCAAACTGATGGCTGCCATGGGATCTAACTACATTAACAGATTATACACTGAAATTCATTTGAACTGATCAGTCGCTAATGTTTCCATTAGGGGAATAAAAAGGAATATATTACCACCCCATTTCAGAAAGGCAGTTTTAAAATTATTCTTTTGTAACTCTTGTGTTTCTAAGAGGCAGAAAGTGATGCCCCAGTGCCCCCCGTTCCTGTGAGGGTGTCCCTTCAATCGTCCTTGCAAGGAGGACAGGATGGAAAACAAGATTTGGGGCAAGGTGGGACAGCAATGTTGGCTCCCTCCCCCAAGAATCCCTTGTCTCTGAACTGTGCAAGGCTTCAGCCCTTCATGTGATGGCATCCTGAACCTGCCCGCAGCTTCCAGACCCTGCTGTGCTGAGATGGGACATTACCTCAGTTCCTGTGCTCTCACTAGCAAGTGTGATGTGTTGGCACTTGACAGAGGAGGCAGGAGGTGGAAGCAAGGCGAGAAAAGACTTTGGGATCTTTCCCAGCATGTCAGGAATAGTCCTTCAGCAGCACAAATCCACAGCTGATTGTTTCCCACAGCTGATTGTTTCCCACAGCTGATTGTTTCCCAGTTCACCTTGGGAGTGTGAGCCAAGCGGGGAATACATTAAATAGAAGGTAGAAAGTAACAGGTTTGAAAGAAGCTGAAACACACACGGGTCTAATCACGTTCTGAAAGCAAGTCAAGTCCTTTCCTCACCTGAGTCTCCTTAGCCGAAGAGAATTGCTCTCTGTTGCCCGAGGGCAGTGCTTGTCCCCTTGGCTCACTCTGCACTGAAAGGCCAGCATTTCGGTAATCAGATTAAGAGCCTCAAACAACAGCTGTGTTTGTTCTCTGACTTAAAGGCAAAATAATTATAAATTATTGTTTTCCTGTAAATTAAAAGACTGTTTCCTCTCCTCCTGATTTCCAATTTGTTCCCTGAATAAATACATCACAGCATTAACTGCTTGGATCATACTGATCTCTGCAGGCTTCGTAACACTTACAATCTCTTATCTGAAATTATTTAAAAGAAGGGGGCCATAAATCCTATTGAAAGTGAATTCCTTCCAGTGTTATCCACTATTCAAATGGATATTGGCTAAATAATTGGACCTGATTAATTAAAAGCTGCAGGGCACCAGCGGGAGAGACTACTGTGGGTCTTCACTGAACACACTCACCCCAGATTTCTGCATTATTTTAAAAGACACAGCCCTCACTGCTTTGGCTTAATTTGCTCCAGACCAAGTGACACCAGAGTGGGACACCTGTGTCCTGTGTTGTGCGTGACATTTTCCTTTTCCCCTGCAGAACAAACACAATTGCCACACCACCATGCCACCACTGCGGCCTGGGCTCCTCTACTCAATCCAAGGGACTGCTTGTACATATAACAAATGATGCATCTTAAATGCTTCTCCTCTTCTGAGCATCTAACCAAAAACCATTACATTAGCAGCCAAAAAAGTTATGACAGGAACTTATGTTCCATGTCCCAGTGGCCCTCACATGGTGGGCACAGCTGCAATACCATCTTCCTGCCCACTGGTATGGCCTGAGTCACATCCCTGCTGCAGAGAAAAGACCACGTAAGTGTAATGGTATTTACGTGGTTGAACCAAGGTGTGAAGGCGAGAATTTGATGCAAATTTTCTGCCCCGGGTTCCCAGTTTTAATGTCATTTGGGTAACAAAATTTCAGTGGAACAAGACTGCCAGAGACAATCTACACAGGCGAGATAAGTGTGATTTGATGGGAAGCAAATAAAAGTTAAAATTAGCCCAATTCTCACACTTAGGGTCTTATTGACTTCTCTAATCACTCTCCCCTCTTTCCTTTTCACCAGTGGACCATTTCTCAGCCAAATCTCCCATAGGTGTTTGAATGACTAGGCAACAACTGAGCTGAAGGCGAGCCCTTCAGGAGTTGATGTTAGGAGCAGAAATCACCACAGTGAAATCTGAGACAGTTTTCACACATGCAGTGGGAACAGAAGAGCACAGGCAGAGAGGAGCTTTACCAAATCTGCAGCGTAAGTCATTCTTCTCTGGTTTCCAAGTTAAGATCACCAGCTTTCCAGGCTGAATATTAAGCACAGAGCAGCAGAGCAGCAGTGAGACTGCTGTGGTGATGAATTTTTATTTCTTTGTTAAGGGGGAATACAGACTCTGAAGGGAAAATAGTGAATAAGGGAGACTGGGGAGAGAGGGGTGGGGGTTGGGGAAAAAAAAACTAGTAAATGTTTCTGGTGCTGGGAAAACTGTTCATACTGAAGTTCATAGTGCTAATTTTATTTCAGAGGAGAAAAAGGAAAATTACACCCACCCTAATACATAGACACCTCATCACAGCCACTCTCTCACTTGCACTGAATCTGCCACGTGGAGGGAGACCCAGGAACACACCCGGGGTGGGGGATCCTGCTGTGGAGAGCAACAGCACTGCCAGGGCTGGTGCCAGGCTCCATGGGCTCCTGTGTCTCACACCGTAGTGCAGCAAGTTCTGCTGGAGTAAAAGGCTTATTTCCTTGCTAGGGGCTTCTCCTGCTGCCTTGTATATGTACAGGTGTTTATATAGAGTATTAGCTCTTCAACTTCTTGAGAGTTTTACTCTAAAATTCCCAGCAGAAGCAAGAGCCAGTTATTCTGATGCACTCAAGAAGACACCAGCAGTCAAAATGATCCTGAGCTCTTTGGGTTTCATTGTGCTTTTAAACTTTTTAGCTGCCTGTCACAGAAAAATTATTAAGAAGGGAAAAATCCCCTTTATTAAAGCTAAAGCAAGGCCAGTGTCAACACTTCTGTTAGAGTAGCACCTCTGTTCCATCCCTGGCTAGCTTGACCTTAGCTCATTGAATGCTCCTGAGAGCAAGACTTGTGTTTTCTTCATCTACATGTATTTCTGTGTGTTCAACAATATAAATTTTGCAGTGACACTATGCTGAAATCCCCAAAGCTAATGACCTTCATGTTTCTGAGAACTAAGATTGAAATCTACATTTTAGTAATGTTTTCTGCAACTTTTTCCTGTTTAAAGGCACCTAAAACCATTTTCTGTTTCTTTCTGCTGTCACAGAGTGATCAGACACATGTGAAGAGGTCATCAAAATAGAGAACTTATGTTCTTAATTGATATACTGATTTACAAATTAGGTAGATTAGGAAGCTCCTGGTCTTCTACATCTTGCTGTTGCTTCCCAGGCTATGTTGTAGCTCCATGCCTCCCCGGTTGTGACAGAATGAAATAGTTCATAGGCCATGATGCAAATCAAGCACCGAATGATCTAGGTAAAAAATAACCTTTTTTTTTTAAATCCCCTTGAGTTATTTTTTCACAATGAGCTGTGTACTAAAAGCTGAAAGTGTCTTTCTCCTTTGGGACAATACAGTTTCCCTACACGACTCTTAGCTTGCCAAACTATTAAAAATTCCACAGATTTATTTGAAACTGTTCTTACATCTAGAGAGCAGGAGTGACAGGTGATTTCCTTTAGAAAATGCCAGCCACACAGCCAGTGAGAGCCTCCTTTGGGTAAGGACTCCAGAGCTAGATTGTCAGTGGGTGACTCCAACAGGTTCCACCCAAACCTGCTACAAATTGAACATTATTCCCTTAAAATAATAAAAGATCATAAATCTTCAGCTCCTTGGACCCCAGAGGTGATGACTGTCATGGTACAAACTTAAAACCAGAGAGTGACTTGTCTGACTCCAGTGCCAGTCCTGAAATTCTGTAGCAGGTGAGTTCCTGTAATCAGGTGTGGTGTCACACAGATG
This sequence comes from Regulus satrapa, assembly GCA_013396955.1. Lineage (NCBI taxonomy): Eukaryota > Metazoa > Chordata > Aves > Passeriformes > Regulidae > Regulus > Regulus satrapa. The sequence goes on along the minus strand of VWZN01000679.1, from coordinate 349,821 downwards.
GACATTGCACTAACAGCCTCTGTGCAGTGACCAGGGCCAGTTTCCTCCTCCCAGGCACTTCAGAAGAGCCATGGGCTGTATGGGCAGACAGGGCTCCTCTTCTTGAAACAGGCACAGGCCACATGTGAGAAAGAGATGGATTTGGGGTGAGATGAATAAAACCCAATTCCCCAGAGAATGAAGGGGGAGGGAGGTGGCTCTCTGTAAACACTAAAACAAGGTCTCCTGCAGTTCAGGGAAAGGTGAAGCCACATCAGAGCTGAAGGACAGAGAACTGTTGGTCAGATGGGAACCAAACCCAAGCAGAGGGAGAGGGCTCCACTGCCTCTTGAGAAAACTGAAGGCAAGGCAAACGGTTGAGAGCTGGGCTGGTCTCTAGAAGTATGCAGGCCAGCATTAGAACAAGCTCTCTTTGCCTAGCAATGTTCAGGACACAAAAAATACAGCCAGATATATTCATTGTATCTGCGCTGGTAAAGTTCATGGACTGAACAGAGTGGGCAATCTGTTTCAGCCATCCCCTAAATCCTACATGTCCGAGGAAATACAGCTCCTTAGCAGAAAAATCTGAGGCCACCGACAGGAAAATAAAGAGGAATGCTGTTTTCTGAAAGAAATAATAAAAATTCAAGAGTTTTACAGGCACTGAATTCTGTCACAGTAAAAGCCAAGAAGCCTTGTAAAATGAAAATTAGTCGCGTAGCTGTGTGCTGTGTGGCACTTGCTGAAATAAGGACTCCAGTTATTTGTGTGGGGGAAGGGAAGCCACAGTTACTCTATTTCCCTGCTGTGTTTGCTTAAAAAGTCGAGGGCATGCGATGAGTTGATCCTTTCCTATTTAATGACTCTGAATTTCCCTCTTCTCTGACACTGTAACCAGCCTTCTTTTGGGGGCACTCCTTTTCCAGCTCAGGTATTTGCCAATTTGTTCTCCTGAGGTGAGCAGTGAAGGGACCCTGATCTGCTGGAGGAATACAGAGCTGTACAGATGTTTTTGCAACCATCACAGGGGACAACAGGGCCGTGCCAGCCGGCTCTCTGGCTCGTCAGCTTTAACTAAATCTGTCGTTCTCTACTGCCCAAAGACAGAGCGCTGGGAGGGGACCACATGGACACCACACTGAGCCTTTTCTTGTGAAGCAAGAGAGTTTATGGAACACTAATACAGGGAAGTGGAAGGGGACGAGTAATGCTGATATGGAGGGAAGTAGAGAGAAATAGGAAAACAGTGTGCAAAGAGCTAGAAAGGCCTAAAAAAGCTCAGCAAGAAGTTCTGAAGCACATATCAACCCATTTTACTCCAGAGGGACCCCAAAGACGAGCCGGGTTGACACCAGGATACAAACACCTGTGTGTGGACCCAGAATGGGCAGGCGAGCCCTTTCTGGCAGGTGTGTGATGCAGATGACAAGGATGATGTGCTGCCACAAACAGAAAGGTATCACAGGCATCAGGGCACGTGGTGCTTTCATTCCCAAGTACACCTCTTCAATTTTGTTGCAGACCTATATAAACACTTTAAATGTAGCCAGGAAAGCTGCACCCGTTTAGAAAGGTCTCTGATTCTCTTCTCTGGAGAATACACACCACTGGGATCTCAGTAACCTGGCTCTAGCTTGGGACCATTAGGTTCATCTCCTCACAAATGCCAGAGGGGCTTTCCAGCATAGTGCAAGAAACCTGAGCTCTTAAATTACCAAACAGAAAAATATTAGGAGGTTTGTAATGAATTCCCATACAGCAGCAGAGAAACACCCTATTATTGTAGATCATCTGCAGACATCTGCACTCCTTTTGCTGTGACCCCGTGCACGTACAAACAACCCGTGCAGGAAGCAAGAAGTGCCCAAGTAGGGAAGCTGTGGCACAATAGAGACCCTGGTTCCAGAACTGACCCTCCAGGGCCCACTGTGACTCGGGCCAGGCAGAGAGCTGCTGGGGTACAGGGACAGCACAGAGTCCAGGCGAGGCTGGAGGGCCCCAGAGAGCAGGGAGGCTTTCATAGCACACAGGAGAGAGAGGCTGAGGGAGGCAAGGCGAACCATGAATTAAGGTAATACATCTTGAAGGCAGCATCCCAAAGCAGTTATCAATAAAGCTACTGAGGATAAATGGGATCTGAGGATAATCTGCAACAGTGAGGCAAGGCCAAGCGAGCGTCTTGGTTCTGCACACCAGGGGCAGGATGGGATCAGCTCACACAGAAACTGCTTTCTAATTCTTTTTTTAAGACTGAGTTTTTCCGCTCTCTGAAACTGTAAATGAATTCTCATCGGCAACAACAATATCAAGAATTAACATTGCAACGTATTCAAGTCCCTGGATCTTATTGTGCTAAACATGACTCTGCCTCTTCAGCGTGTTGGTAGCTCAGCAGACTTGGCATAAACAATTGACATAGGTGGGGTGTCACAGTAGGGCATCTTGTTACTGCTCATCAAATATCAGCAGCTTCCACTGTGTGCCACAGGAACGGGCAGGAAAGTGTCTCATCTCATCCAGTTCTTGTGTGTGAGTGTATCAGCATTTTTCTGAGATGCAGTTAGTTGGGTTCTAGTAAAAAAAACCTGTCACTCCACCTTTGAATAGATGATAGTTACATTTCACCTACCCCCAAAGAAAAAGACACTTGCTAGAGATTAAATCATAAACCCTGTCACCCTCTGCCAGTTTTAAAGTGCATGAAGTAATAAACCCTGCATCTCTCTGGCAGTAAGCAGCATGGCAATTAGCGCAGAAAACTCTCCCTGAAATACTTCTTGTAAATTAAATGCTGGGGACCTTGCCTAAAAAGCATGACAGAAAGAGACAAGAAGGACCAAAGGCTTTCCAGGGACTCTTTCCTAACCTCTCCACCAGCCCTTTTCCTACAGACATGGGAGTGGGAAGAAGAGCACTGAGTCCCTGCCATGGAAACCTTTTGCAGTGCTCTGTGCCCCAAGCAGAGGAGGAAAAGCCTCCTGTGAGCTACCAAGGGACCAAGACAGCTTTGATTTTGCGGAGGCAAATGTGCTACCTCAACAGCTCCCACACATGCTATGAGGCTGCACTGATTTTCCATGAATCAGATAAATCAACACCACCAAGAGGCTTAGCCCATTGCTTCCCTCTGCCCCTCGTTCTGACAGCCCAGCACAGGCACAGCTCATTTTGTTTCCCCTCACAGTGCACATGGGGTGCTGGACGGTATCCAGATCCTTTTTCCTCTGGTTTTCTTCTTTTCAGTGAGTGATCTTTTCCTTTCCTGGATTTATTAATTTTTTTTTAAATCAGCCTGAACCCATGATAAGCTTCTTGCTTAACACTGAATGACCACTGGGTGTTTTTCCATGTTGCCTTGACCTTGTGTTTTGGTGGATGACTTCTTCAACCTTTATTATTTCCAAATCTCAGTACATTTTTCAGCTGCTGAACATAGTCCACGTGTTTGATGGCTTCAGAGTGAGACAGAAGAGAAGTTTCTAAACATGGGTTTAGAAAACACTTAGAAAAATACCTAGTAGCTATTTTACAAACCAATTGGAGCGTCTGTAAGTTCATAGACTTCCTTCACACTCAAAAATATGCAAAGAAATACAAAGAGTTAGTAGTTTTGATTGCACTTATTAAGAAAATTCAAGAAGCTGGAAACAGGCTTGTGGTGCTGAAGTAGAGCATGCACCATTTGAGGACTCTATATATGATTTATAACATTTGTCTTTAGTGTTGCAAAAAAATTCAGCTCCTAAAATGTGCAGTTCCTGAGAACCCTAAGTCTAGCAGCAGATGCGCAGAAAGAGCAGAAAAGCCTTCCTACAGTGTATGTCATGCAAATGAAGGAATTGAGAACTTTACAAATCAGAAAAATACAACATGGGGTGTCCTGGTAATGCCAGTGTCACATGGCATCTTAAATCCTTTGCCTTTCCTTCAGATACAGTACCTGAGGGCCAGCTCTGGGGTGCTGAGGGAGCTGAGAAAACAATCAGCAAGGCAAGGCTGGCTCCCAAACCTACCTCTGAGCAACTCTCAGGAAGGTAAGGATCGATTGGATGGTGGGTGCTCTACAGGTCTGCTGCACACAGCAACAGAGAAGGCTACAAGATGCAGTCTCACTAGTGAAGTGCTCATCAGTTTTTCCTCTCTTCTCATCTGCTACTCCCTACTTTCATTCCAGCTCCCGTTGCTCAGCTCCCCCTTTTACAAGTAGCCATAGCCCTTAGGCTACCTGCCAGCAGGCTATTCTCATTCACAAGGAGGTAAAGAGAAGGCACAAAGCCAGCCAGTCAGAGGCATATTAACCAAGCCTCACAGGCAGCAAGTCCCTTTCTGCCCCCCCTGAGTCCATTCAGGACATGGATTTTTGCTATGCAGAGAAAGACCTTGGGTATTTCAAAGCAGAAAAGGCATCTGTGCTTTCTTTTGTCTGGGGATTTAAGCACTAGTTACATGTTTGTCCCAAAAAATTTAGCCAACAAGATCCTTAGTGAACAAAGAAACACAAACCAACCTGGACTGGAATGAGGCTGGAAGGAAAGCAGATCGGGTTTCCGAGGCAGTTTTGTAGGAAACCATCATTAGATGCTGCAAAACGCTCTCAGAGTTTCATGGTGGAGCTGAACTCAATATAATCAATGCCAGCTGTTCCATCAGTTTCAATAAGATGCTTGTCAGGCCCTTTGAAAGCAAACCATAAATTGGCATCCGTTTTCCCTTCCTGAAAGCAGCTGATGCTCTTTTTCCCTTCTAATAACACAGGCTCTCATTTTCTGATGGATGCCGGGCTGATAGCAGTGCCCTGATGGCAACTGCTCTGTTGGAAAACCTAATGAGAGACAAACCAGGAAAACCTGGCTTTCCACGCTGTGATTACTCCCAGGTGAACTGTTGAGACTCAGGGCTTCCAGCAGCTTACCTGGTGCTCAGGTTTTTGAGGAGATTCAATGGGTGCAACTCACTCTGTCACGCTCCAGCACTTACAGCAACATCGCCAGTAGTGAAGATGAGAGGGGTGGTATCAGCAAAGTAACCAACCAAAACCGGTTGGTTTTTGAGCATCTTGTCCAGGACATTTTGCCTGTCCTGTCTTTGTTACATGTCACGGGTACTCCTGGTTCTTGCTATGTAAAGCAGGTTGTCTGGATGGTGCAGAACTTCCAAGCCCTACACCCTGTTTAGTTTCCCTGCCAAGATAAATGCCTGGGAGCAGAATCTGGGTTCAAACTGATGTGTATTCATTGTGACTGGGTCTGAGGGGCTGGAGCAGAACATTATGGGTGCACCAAGTCACCCAGGACACAGGGAGGTAAAAGCAACATTTTTTGCTCAAACTGCAGAAGCACAAGAACAGGTGCTCAGCCACACTCCAGTTCCCCTGTGGCACACAGAGTTGGAAATGTAGCCAGATCTCCACTCCTGGAGCAGAAATCTTTAAGATTTCTTCAAGAAATCTTTCAGAGCAGCAGTGGCTCTAATACAGAGTTTGACACAGGCAAGATGTGCTGTGGGGCTGAGGAGAAAAGATACCTGTGGTGGAAGAAATCACGTGAATTATTTCTGTAAAATCCAGCCGCTCTGGACTTTGCAGAAGAGGTTTTAGGACCTGGCTGTGATAAGGAGTGGTTTATAGAGTCATCCTGAGACTGTTAAATGTCAGTAGGATTTAGCAAAATGCTATAAACAGAAGCTCTGCCTGTGAAATCTGTTTCCAATCAGGACAAACGTTGAGGTCCTTCCCCAGGGCATTCTCCCTGTGATTCTCATAATAACTTTTGTGACTGTCTTTTCAAAAAGACTCAGGGATTTAGGCACCTGCTCTAAGATGCCTTAATTCCTATGACTTTGGAAAATCTCATCCACCATTGCTGCTGCTCATACAGCACTGAAAAGCACAAATTATACAGACAACATAGTTACAGATACAAACAATATTTGATGCTTTAGCCAGGCAGACTGGGCAGTCTAGGTTAGAAAGGCCCCTGAAGAAAACCCTCACACCTGTTTACATCCATTCTGCACAGGTAAAAAGGCCTTTGAATTTTAGGAAGCAGCTATTTCCTCTCAGAAGGCTCTGAGTCTCACAGTTCACAATGGTTGTTTGCCCAACGCTGCTCGCTGGTTTGGTCGGAAGGGTTGATGAAATAGATCAACCTTCATGCCAAGGCATTCAGCAAGGTCAGAGCAGTCACAGGGATTTAACAATATAATTAAAAGTTAGTTTTCTTTTCAAAGCAGTTTTACCACTACTACTCCCTAGTTTAGATGCCACTAACTCTTCTTTCTTAATCTCTTAACAGAAATGGGCTATAAAAATCCTTTTCCTACAAAGCTTTGTGCTGGTCCTGGGCTCTTTTCCTCTGCAGGGTGTATGCTGCTGAACCTTGTGCCAGGGAAAGAGAACTAAGAAGAGCAGCCTTAGCAGAGTGCCAAGTGTCACAGCCAGAGAAGAAGCTGGTCACTGATAGGGACGAGGCGAGTCAGATGGGAGCTGGCAGGGCCCAGCTGCTGTGCCAGCTGCTGAACAAACCCTCTTCACTTCCCTTTGCCGGGCTGCCTCCCACACGCTGTGCTGACAAGGGCTGCATTGCCACATCCAACACTTCATTCCGTGCTTTGAAAGTCCAGAGTAATTGAGTGACAAAGTCATTCTGCCTTGCATCTCAGCAAAGGGTTTCGCTCTAAAGACCCTTTCATCTTCTGACCTTCTCCACTCTGCCCTTCCTGAAGGCTGGCTAGCCCGAGGCCCAAAAGGGCACAGGAAGGGGTAACTGAACCTTTCCAAAAGTACATCCTGTGCTCTCCTAGCCTGAGCTCTGTCAGTGCAGTTGGTACTTGGGGGAAGCTTATGGCTGGGAACCGCCAGCATATCCGGGCTTCTGGAGAAGAGCCCACCCCCTCCACAAATACAGTGCCAAGCAAGAGCTGTCCTGTTCACAGCACTCCCCATCACAGCACAGACTCTCCTCATCCTCCATGAGCAGGTCTGGATTACAACCACTTCAACCCATGCTGTTCCCAAAGGCTACAAATTTAGGATCCTACAAAATCACTTCAAAGAGATGACCTGACAAGGTCCCTACCCTTCCCTGCTTCTGGATCGGACACAACATTAGACAAGCACACAACAAAAAGTGGAAATGGGAAAGATGATTGTTCCAGGAAACACATAACTCAGGCTGCCCGTTCTGATGAGCATTATACGAGTCACTTGTCCAACTTATTAGTTCTGACGAGGCAATTTCTTAGAAGCATTAACAGTAATCAAAGTTTTAAATGAATTAGAAATACTGAAGCGTCATGACAAATTGGGAGGATCTAGTATGGTCCTTAGGTGTACAGCTTCTTGAATTTAGTATTAATGCCAGTCTTGCTAGAACAGTAGACCAATCTGTCTTATACTGCTTTGATTGCACAAACTTTATCATTCACAACACCTCCACAGAACTCTCCCTGCAGTCTTGCTGTCTCTTTTGACATATGCTCACATGGAAGGGAGACAAAAAGCAGGAGAATTTTGCAATCCAGTGTTTCTCCTTAGAAGTGTGTTTCCCTTCCTAATCTGCCCAAGTATCTTCTTTCTATCATGATCCTGCATTCCCAGCAGAGAACAGTCCCGTTGTTGAACACACCAAAAGCAGAAACAAGTATTTTCTGAGATATCCCCCAATGAGGCTACTACTGATTCACTTTGTGGTCTTTTCTCTCCACAACACACAGATAACCTCAGGAAGTGGTTTTTTGTTTGTTTGGGGTTTTATTTAAAGAACTAAAGATGCCCTGTTAAAACTCTCATGCCAATATGTGAGATTCCTCTCCGAAACCTCCCGTGTCTCTTAAACTGATGCTTTCTTCCTTCACCTTTACTCCAACCAGCCCAATCCACCCCGTAGATCATCTGTCTTCCGAGGTAGTTCCATCTGTTCTGCTACATTTCCAGAGAGCAGGGGATGTTACGTTGCATGGGCAGAGCAGAGAAACACTGCAGGAGTAAAGGACAAGTCCTCCCTGTGCCTGTGAAGAGCTGACAGCTCTTTCACAAGGGAGGAAGAAGTGGCTCAGGCCATGTTTCTTCCTGTGCTCGATACAGAAAGCAGCAAGTGCTCTTTTACTGTTACGAAGCAGGTCCCAAAAGGGAAGGCTGGACTAGCCCAGCCTCAGCTGATTATGACACCAGTGAAAAATCCAGAACTGGCTGCATTTCATGGAAGACATGATAGATTTTACCTTTGCAAACCTCTGTGAAGAAAAACATGGGATAAACGTAAGTATAAATTGAAATATACCTCTATATTTATGTCTAATGCAGCACTATATTAATTGCCTAATAGGTATGTATGCATAATACATATATATGCATAATACATATTGAATACCATACAATCATAAATACTAGAGACAGAGCCAACTAATGCATAGAAATTGCTTTTCTCTTGCAATTAAGCTAATTATTATCAGGTGAAATGCAAGTTTTCCTTTTACTAGCTTATACCCTTCTGGAATGTGGATATTAGTCTAAGAAGTGATGGCAGGATCTGTTATGAGGGTATAAGGCTACTTTGCTCCTCATACTTTATTCTGTGTAAGCATCCAAAAGAAAACCATCTGGTCTGAAAGATGGCTGTGCTATCAATTATCTGTGAGGATGTATTTTCAAGGGAAATTATATCCTTTCAAGGTTTGGCTAGACAAGGTTTGCAAGGTTTGTTTAGACAACTTTACTAGTGGAGAATTTGCTTTTTAGGTGCCTTAAGTGTGTAAAACTTCAAGTCTGAATATTTATGAAATAACAAAGGCTAAAAGGTCAAACAGGAAACAGAAAGGCAAGCTGGCTGTAGTCTCTACTATCAATGGTGTGCACTGTTCTGTCAGAAATCACTAACTGGGAGGTTTTCAAACCCCAGGTAAAGATAGAGGGAATGCCACAGAGTAAAAGATGCATCCTCTGTTAAGTTCCTCAAGTGCAGAAGCCCACAGGGCAGATGGGGAGAGCAACAAAGGAAAAGTAGGAATAAGGATTCTGCTCCTATATGCACTTCTGGGAACTGCTCAAGGAGTTCAAGTGCTAGTACAGCCCCAGAGACAGTCCTCCCCGGTTTATGGCCAACCTTGGCTCCTTGGCTCCAGCATCTACAGTCACAATTGAACTATGAGAGGGAAAAGAGCATTGCATCTTCAATACTGACTGCTGATGTCTCATCTCTCCTATCCTCTTTTGGAGGAATGGGAGGCTGAGGGCCTCAGCACAAGCACAGCTGGCTCAGCTGGGCCAGATAAAAGAAAAATGGAGTGGTGAGACCAAGAGCCAACTTTGCATGTTCTCCAGGATGCCATAGCTGCCTGTTGGAAATTCCCCATTGAGGTCAGTACACCACAGGTGAATATAGTGGTCTTTCTCTTATCATGTGCTTCTGATCTCTCACAGCTTCCGTCAGGGTCAAGTCCATTTCTCAGTTTGCGTTTGAATCTCCCATTTCATATTTAACTGCTTGATTTTATATCTCCATAAAACAATCTTGTTAAAGTAATTGCCTGAATGGACTGTTGTGGCATTCTTTTCAAGTACATAGGATACTTTTTTTTCAAACTTTTAGTAATTCTGGTCTCTTTTTTGCTTGTTTGGTGTTGTGGGGGGTTTTTTTGTTGTTTTTTGGTTTGGATTTTTTTTGTCATCTTCAAAACACTGATAGCCAAATGCTTCTATTGAAACAAACAACCTGAGTTTTAGCAAATACCTGCATTTTCACACTCTACACACCTATGGCACTCCACAAAAACTAACTGACAATACTGCCATCTTCTTTACCACCAACTGGGATTAGTCAGCTAAGGTCAGTCAGGATGTAGCTCTGCTTCTCCAAGGAAGAGTGAAATTGAAGAGTAAATACCAGTTTTGAGCGCTTAATAGAGCCAGGAAATTATTAACTACCTCTAGTTAGTGATACATTTTTATACCTGGAGCTACTACTACTAGCTACAGCTGCTTTTTATTCTTGTGTCCAGGAAGAACTGTACTGCTGCCATCACCTTGGAGCAGTACTGAGCAAGAGAACTGCAGCTCGATGAACCTTATTAAACCAACTGTTATTTACTGGGAGTTTTTTTGGTTTACTGCAGCAAACACATATCTCTGTGTACTAACATCAATCATTCGCTCCACCCAGATCTTGCAAGCACAAAGTTCAGGTTCTGCCTGAAGATCTCTTCCTCTGAACACAGTCACCTACCAATTTCAGAATTATTCCCAGAATATGAAAATACATGTGGTTTTAGGGCTCTGGACCAAAACCACTGCAGCCACTTAACTTAAGACACTGATCTAACATGAATTTACTCTTCAAGCTTAAATTGTTCAAAGACTTGTGGAGGTTGATCTTAGTGTGAGCAAGCTTTATGCTGGATAAGGTACTTTTGGTTCATGCCATTCTTCCTTTACATGAATAAGACATCACATTTCCAGAATCAATCAGGGAAACACACATCACCAGTTCAGCTGGGGGGCATGGTTTATTTGGATCAAACACGTACTCTAACCTATGTGCTGACCAAACCACCAGCAGTAAAACCCACCGTTCTCCCACCTTCTGCTCCAGCAATGTCCTAAGATATTGTTTCCAAAGACTGAGGTGGTTATTTTTCACGCTCCCTCAGAGCTTTGCTGCCATTCCACCATGGGTTTTATGCCATTAGCTATTGCCACCAGGAGCCATCAAACACGGGGCTGTTTTGGGCCGATCAGCTTGAATGTGTTCCACCCGCTGCCTCAATTCTCCATTCACAAATGGTGTGCAGCATCTCTCACTCGGTCTTCAACCAGTACATCAGATCTGGAGTGCACAGCACCGACACTGACCTTCACAACGTGATGAGATGCAGCATCCACAGCCGGCAGGAATACAGTACGTGGCTCCTGGTCTGACACCAGGCCATAAGATCACCTCAGGAAAGCCGTGTCACCCCTCCTCGCCTGAGTTTTCCCAGCTGTTAGATATGGATAATAATGTTCTTTGAAGTCTGTCCAAATGGTTTGATAAAGGACAAAGATTTTGAAACATTATTCTTGACTGCACAGTCTTCAGGACATGAATTGCATCCTTGGCACGGGAAATCCTCTAACACACCACAAGTTCTAATACCGTCCTAAAGAGAAAACAACAAACTCCGCAGTGGCTTATCACTACAGGCACTGGAAAAATACACGTTGGTTGCCGATACACTCTTGGATTCTGGCAAGAGTCTCTGTGTTATTTCTGAACACAATCGCAAATTGCTTTGAGTTCAAAGAATTATTCAGTGCAGCTCAGGGTTATCTAGGAGGCAAGTCAACCTCCGGCTGTATCACCCTGTGTCCTGGGGAATATTCCTCTGGTCTGATCTGAAGCTGAGTGGATTGTGAAGACACACAGCTGGGTTTCTGGGCATCCTCTTGTACTATACATGTTCCAGTCAATGTATTTTACTTGCCAAGAGAGTTTTGATTTTCTTATTTAGAAGAATGAATTGTGGTAATGGGTGTCTACATTGGCAATGTGCAATCTTTTTGTTTGTTTGTTTTCTTCCTTTTGCTTAAAGGTCATATAATATTTGTACTAAGCAGTAATGACCAAAGGAGCACACACAGCTCTAACTCAAAACAGGGAGGGTCCTTCTTATGTCACTGCTGTCAGCTTAGGACAAAAACTGCGATGAATAGGAAAAAATAAATAAATCTTTTGTTTTCAAAGCTAAATAGCCAAAAATGCAGCAAGAAAAGTTCCATAAAGGTTTAGCTTTCAGCAACACATAGCGTAAACAAAGCTCATTCCTCCTCTTGCTGTGCCCCCTGACCTCAGAGTTTTATATGTCACTGCCTAGAAGGCCTCTAGTCACGGCAGCCTCTGTGCATGGCTTTCCCAGGACTTTCAGGGTTTTCCTCGGGGGATGCTTGAGTGGGGGAAAAAAGGGTTTTAGCACCAGCCTTCGATTTAAAATAGCAGGGGGAGTTTACTGATTAATATTCATGAGAAGGGAACAGTCTGCTTTTTGTTACCCGCAGTCGTTTCCCATGCAAGGTGGGTTGAGAGGGAGGAATACATTAAGGAGCATATCCTACTGTCACAAGTACCACCACCTTTAGAGATACAGAAAATCAGGAGTCTGAGCAGGGCTCAGATGGTAAATATTTAACAGGGAAAGGACTTGCCTTCTCTTTCTGCCTGTATATATTAAACTCATTCTTTCATTTTAACAAGGGAACTGTGTTTTCCTGCTCTTTCAACCCCCACCCCTGCCCCTCACTTAAATTCTGGGACTTAGTGGATAGCTCACAACATGCTATAAATCCCCTCCACCAGTAACCCAACTGAATGTATTTCCTTGTTTGGTTGTTTTCTAAAGTCACTGCCAGTCCTTCCCTAGCGGGAGATGTTCATTCTATTCACTGAGGCACAAGGAAGAGCAGGACGGGTTTCATTGCACTCATACCAGAGAATTTCTGGGATAACCCAGCAGAAATCCATTATTCTCACACCCATCTAAAACTGATATATGAAAAAAGCACAAACGAAGCAAAGTTTTTCAAACAGAGGTGCTGATTTGTGGTGCCTCTGAGTTGTGGGCGTTCAGCTCAAAATGCTGCTTTTCATGTGCCAAAGCACAGAGCGTGGTCCTTGCCTTGACATCCTCAGCTCTTCTGCTGTTAACTCCATCAGCATCTGGGTTCAGGGATCCCAGAACTAAGAAGGATTCCCGAAAAGTACAGTGTCTTGTGTGAGGATAAACAAGGGCTTCTTAATTTCTGTGCAATCATGGGGAAAATATACCAGCTGATTTGGCAAAGCCAGCTCTTATTTAATAACTCCTTAGAGATAAGAGATTGTGGTACACCTCCAGTTCTAACACCAAAAGTGGATTTGTGCAGGAGCTGACAGACCTCTTTGACAAGAAATTTGTATCTGTGCTCATGACCCTATAATAGCAAGGTAGTAGCTGAGCATTTAAGAGAAAATTTGACACTTTCTCTTGCACTGAGTGAAACAAATGGTCCCAGCACAGCCACACTTGATGCAACCAGCACCAGACTGAGCACCAGGGCAGCGCAGATGGGAACTCCTGGGCCCTCGCAGACAAGAATAAGCCCTGTGAGCTCATGCACTTGAAAATGTTGATACAGAGCTGATCATGAACTACAGCAGCACGCAACTAAAATCATGTGTGGCTAACAAGCCAGCATCATCACCCTGACTTCTCTTCTTACCTCCACAGAACAAAAGAACATTAGAGGATCAAAATGGCAATACATGTGGCCTGTGTAGGGGCCCATCTCTCACGGAGGGCAGCAAGGGTCACACTCTGAGAGCCAGGTTAGCTCTGCCACCAGCTGCTGGCAGGGCCTGGGGCCAGGCTGGATTTGGATGAACTGTGATCCCAAATCAACTTCGCTGTTTTGACAGATGTCTTTAAACTAAGTGCAGTTAAATGGATCAGTACAGCCAACTTCACCTGGGGGAGGGATGGGGTAATGAAGAAGAGAAGAGCAGAAAGAAATGATCAGTTTCACCACAACAGCTGTCCTTGTCCCAAAGGCCCTGTCCCAGTGCAATATCCTCCTATTTATTCAGCATCCAGCTAGAAAATTTTGCCAGTGGAAACATGTCGGCTTTGCACTTTTGTGAAGATAAAACCACAAGATAACTGTACCAAGTGAGGCAGGTTTGCCTGTACAGAATCTCTTCCCTGGGAACTGAAACACTTCCCATTGGCAAAGGACATCCTCTGTCAGAAGCTTCATTTCCATTGCTGGGGTAGCAAAACTTCAATAATACAGATAAAGCAGATAACGAGGCCCAGAATTTCTCACTGAACTGAGGCTAGGACTTGGTTTAAGGCCGGCACAACGCTTGAGAAGACATTGCAAGGAGATGGGAATGTGCTAACAGCTAAGAGGAGTTGTTATCACCATGCCAGCCAAGGCTAAGGAGAAAAGGACTTTCTGAACACGGCTGGCAAAAGGAGGGTCTCCCTGACCTTGGCTGTGCACGCCTCGCTGGAGCTCTTGCTTTGAAGAACTGTGCCTGACTTCAAGGTGATTGTGAATGCAGAGCATGACCCATTTTAAACAGGTAGGCCAAGAAAGCCTCCATCTCTCTGCCTTTAGGGACCTGTTTCAGAATACAGAGGACTTACCTTGAAAATGTTTTCCATAGTGTTTGATGTTGTGGAACAGTCAGTGGGAATACTGACAGCATTAGAGGCCTGGGTGGCTTATTGATTTGTTCTAGTTTTATTAAATTGGCTAAAGTTCATTCAGAAGTCTACATTCCCCACACACAAATACTTATTCTGAATGCT
>VWZN01000679.1:321033-335451 GCA_013396955.1 Regulus satrapa | reverse complement strand
GGGGGCGGGGGGGGAAGAAGGGAACTTTGGAGTTGAAAAATTTATCTAAAGAAATCTGTGATGTGAAAATGGACTTCATAAAAAGTATATATTATTTATATCACTAGCATAGTCTTCTGGGTTCAATACCTTTAGCTGCTTAAATTCTGCAAAAAAGTTGAGTTGAAAGTGTATGACATTTCTAAGGACACATGCACACAAATGTGTGTGCCTGTGTTCAGAGGGAGAGACTTCTGAAGAGAATAAGAATGATTCTACCACAGAAAGAATTTTTCCTTTTGTCAACCAAGTAACTAAAGAAAAGCTTAGACCATTGCCCTATTTTTGTAAGAAAATTGAGAATTACATTCTTGGTAACCCATACCCATGAAGTAATGACAGACAAATTAAATGGCTGAGGTCACACAAGACCAGTCCAGACCTTTCCCCTTCCCCCAACAGTAAGATCAGAGCCACAGGCAATTTCCAGGGAACTTTACAAATGGAAGCAGGAGCTGTGAAAATGGCCAGTGCTCAGCAGCTGAGAGAAGAACCCCAGGATTTCACAGGGCAGGGTGTAAATGGCACAGGTATGGCTGAAGGAGCACAGAGGAAGAAGAGGCAGAGTGCTGGTGTTGTCAGAGCCCAAGTGCTCCTCCAGTGCAGGTGGGACAAAGGTATTATCACCTTGGAACAAATTCCAGATTTATCCATTCTGCTGTGATCCAGAAAAAACTGTCATGACATTTGTCAGAACAGGTGGAAGAACTGAATTTGATCCATTCCTTTGTTTCTGTGCTGAAACAGAAATACATTCCCATTCTCCTAACCTAAATGAGGCTTTACATCATCTCAGTGATGTCTCACTGAGATACCAGGAGAGATTTGGAGATTCTTTTTTTCCTCAAAAAGCCCCTTCCACACCACCTCTGGGTTTAAAAAAACACCACAGACTTAATCTGTTAGAACATCACTAGTCTTCTCTCAAAAAGTAGTGATGTCAAAACAGTTTACTTCCCTTCAGCAGAGAATTTAAAGGCACAAATAGGTTAAAATTTATAATTCTTCCTGCTGTCTAATTCTGGATATATTTTAAGATGCATTTGTGTTTGAAGGAGATCTTTTAAAAAGATCATTAATTGAAGCTGTCTGGCTCTGTCATCCTGCCCTCCCATTCTCCACCCAATGAATCAGTAAATTGTAACAAGAGAATCTGGCTAAACAAGTTCCTAATTCAAACGCCATCTTATGGACAAAGAAGTCTTTGAAAATAGTATCCGTCATCTGGCTCCTTGCGATGGAGCGGAAAGTTGTTTTTTCACTCTTCACGGAATTCATCTCTCCCTTCAGCGCCGTCAAATGTCGAGTGTGGTGCAGGATGAGAGAGTGGAGTCCAGGGAGGGGAGAGGCAAGGGGGAGGCCTCTGTCAGAGGAGCCCAGGGCAAGCAATTTCCTGCCAATTAACACACAGCTAGTGATAATATTTCTCCCAAGAATCGAGTTTCAGATAAGGCGAAATTTTATACTGGTTGATTCCAGGTTACTGATAGAGCTTCCCTTTTGAAGGTCCAGCTGTCTCCTCCACGGAGGGGCTGGCTCCAGTGCGATCCGTACGGGGTCTCGGCGCACGCGAGCCGGGCTGGCTCTGATCACGGCAATGATTGGCAGGAGAATCCCCTTCCCAACGGGAGGAGATCTCAGCAGCGGCCTCTGAAGCTGAGCACACCACTCGTCAGGGCTGCTTCTGTGCGGGTGTCACTCTGCTGCAGCTCTCCCTGCGAGCCCCGATTGCATTCGGGGCAGAGTTGCAAAGTTCACTATGCAAGCATTCCAAAACTAAATTAATTAATCTGTGTAAAATTATTCAGCACTGTATTATCCACGATAATAAACTAACCGAGCAAAATACTCCTGACTAGTAATCTATAAAACTGATTTCTAATGTTTCCATTAATGCCCCTAGAAAGAAACCTACTCTTGGCAAGGTGGCAATTTAATAGTTTTTATTTTCCTTTTCAGCTGTTGGAGTACCTGAGAGGAACAGAGCACAAGGAAATCAGAATAAAAGACATTTGTTCTAAGTGTAAATGCACAGGGCATTTTGTGTGAGGAGACCAGACCCTTTTCCTTTACTCTCCTGCATCTTGTAGCTTCTTTGAGGAGGCTGGTGGGAAGAGGTTAAAGGTTACCTAGAGCTGCCAGTGAGAGTGAAAAATGGTGGATAGTGCCCCTGTTCTTGACTGTGAGTTCCTTTATTTCCTTTTGTCATGGCAATACCTTCCCAGGGAAGGCCTGAATGTTGCAAATTAGTGTTCCAACTTATCTTTCTAATTACCTCTTCAGGTGCAATAGTGAGCCAGCTGCTTGCATGAACAAAAGAAATTGCTCAGTAGTGTCTGTGTTTTGGTATCTACCACAGAATTTTTTTTAGGCTTATCAAATATCTGGCTCATTATAAAACAAAAACACTAACAGAATTTCCCCCCCTTTTTCTGGGGAAGTAAAGATCTTTCCATGAAAACATCAGCCTGATACAAATTATTCTAGGAAGAAATCTCAACTTACACCAGTATGTCTGAAAGTGACACAATTAGGAGAACATCTGAAAAAATCAAATATGTGAGCTGAGTTTGGAGAAGCAAAAATTGGGTGCTGCTACAAATGAGAGAGACACGGGGCTTGGGGAGGGTGAATTCTGCCAGAGCTGCAGCTTTTATTTCCCACCCCATGTTTCTTGGGCGCAAAGGAAAACTCCCTCTGATAGGAAAGGATGATGATTTTGGTGACCATGCATGAGAGAAATCTCAGGAGAAACTTTCCGTTCTTGTGTTTGTTCAGAAAAGAAACCTTGGAAACTTGAAACAAATTCCCAGGAATGCTGTCATCTGTTGTGCTCAGACACAAGTCTTCCTGGGAATGAGAGTGCTGCCATGGAAGATTCCTTCCAGGTGAAAAAAAAGCTGTGGTGTTCTGCAAGAATTGTCACCAACAAAGAATTGCAGAAACTCAAAAGCCAAGACAAAGAGATAACAGACCATTGTTCAGAGCCCATATGTAATCACAGACAACAGAACTCGAGCAGATACTGAACCCATCCTGACAGATGGTGGTCCAGCCTCTAGCCAGGAGAGGGAGATGAGGTTAGCCCAAATGAGCCTGGCCTAAAGAAGCTGGTAAATCAGGCAGGAACATGAACCAAGGCATGAGCTCTGATTCAAATCCTATTGTGGTGGAAAAATCTCTTACTGACTATCATCAAACCCAACGGAACTTTTATTAACAATATAAATACAAACAGACCAGAAAAAAAAAATAAATATATATATATATTTACATGGGACTTGTGGCCAGGCAAGATCCTTATCAAGCTATACTGAAGTATGTAGTGTGAGTTGCAGTGAGGTGAAAGAGCTCAGTGCAATGGACCAAAGGGGATATCTTGGGTGCATGCCTCAGTAAAATCTGAATGGCTGGGTGTCTGGATCTAGCTAGAAATGTTGACTCCTTCAAAACTAGCCCTCAGGTTTGGGGTGCTTTTTTATGAATCTGGCCAGTGCACAAATTTTCATTTTCAACACTGACTGGAAAATCCTGTCACCAAGGAACTATTCTCAGAAAAAAACCCCAAACTTGCAATGGTATGTCAAAAAACACCAATCAACTGGAAAATCCTGTCACCAAGGAACTATTCTCAGAAAAAAACCCCAAACAATGGTATGTCAAAAAACATCAATCAATCAATCAATCAATCAATCAACCAACCAACACAGCTTTTAGGTAACAGAGAAATGGAAAAAAAAATCTTTTTCTGTATTTTATTTCTCTTCCAGTGTCTATGTGTCCAGAGCAGCAAAGGCAAATCCCCAGTGCATGCCCAGTTAGTAGGAACTGTTTTACTTTGCAGAGTAGTTCTGGTGTGAATAAGCCCAATTGCTCATGGAGAATGCTGAGCCAGAGCTGGTTTGGATTCACAGCCAGATAAGCTCCAGTCCATAATGGAAATCTGGGAGTCTGAGTCAATGCATGGTTCTTTGGAGAGCTTCAAAACACACCCTTGGTGAGAACATTTGGTTCAAGCAACCAGACCACCTGATCCAAAGAAAAGCTCCTGAATTGCCAACTGGTCAGATGGAGGGGGTTTGGCACCAAGAAGCTTCAGTGTACCGATCCACCTATGTTGCAGTAAATAACTTTAGACACAGCTTGACTGACTCAAAAGATGCCAAGTGTTTACTATTCCCTAGTGAACAGTTCCCTAGCTGTGATTCCAGCTAACAGCAGATTATTACCGCCAAAGTATAATAAATCAGTGTGTCTATCAAGTCGTGAGGAAAAGTGCAGCAGATTAGACACTCATTAGAGATTAACTTCCAGACTATAAACTGAACAAAGAACTGATGTGATACAAAAGTTTTCACTTAAACAAGGTTCTGGTCACACTATGAAATCAGCTAAAACATTCTTATTGGCTTTTCATGTTTAGCCAATTCTGAATAAATGTATTAAAATTAGAGTTTTGTTATGTATATTCTGTTTGATTGATAGTGAAACACTATAATTTTGCTGTGAAATAAAAAGGAAAAGGTGAAATTCAAATTGATTTTAAGAGCTGATTTCAAAATCAGCTCAGAGAGGTCTTTGATGGGTTCTGGTGCTGTGGCACCTGAGGTAATTTAGACAGCTGATCTGTTCATTCAAGTCCACACTCAAAATGGTTGTTTTTCCTCCCTCTCATAACTTAGAAAAAAGTCAGGCTTTACATGTAAAAAGTAACTCTGCACCAGGGACAGCACTGTTCTTCTAGAAGGCAGAGAATTTTCTTCCAACTATTACTACATAAATGGGATAATAAAGACATCCTGGAAAAATTCAGTTCACTTCAGTTATTAATTTAATACAAAATACTGCAGATATTTCTTCAGCTATTATGTAGCTCTTCATCATCCCCTCACTATTTCGTGTGTTTATACAGTCCAAGCATGTGTGCTCGTACCACGTGAACAGATCTGATACCCACACTGGGAATTTTCTTTCCTTTTTTGCATATAGGATTGTTCCAGTTGCTAAAAGCTACAATCTACTGAAGATGACCTATATTTACTGCATTATTATACTGTATCTTCCCTGGTACATTGCCCTTAGAAGGCTGGGACATTGCATACTACAGCTAAGGTATGTAAATACCTGTTATAGATTTACATTCATACACATAATCGATTTTGGCAGCCTAATTTCAGTGACAGAAGGCAATAGAATGGCAGCCAGGTAAGAGACCTGGTATAAACATGTTACCTGAAGAATAAAAAAAAAAATAAAAAAATCCTCCTTTTTCTTTCAGTCCCAGGGAGCTAGGGACGTGGTTCTATAAAGCTCCATACACTGACTGTATGTCCTGATACTGAAGAGCCTGGTGCAGAAAAGCTGTATGTCCAGCTGATTTCAACAAGCACGACAAGGGCTCTGCATGTCATGCACTCGCTGACCAGCAGTGTGAAAATACAAATATGGGCTCTGGAGAACATAATGCAATTTTTACATAGCTGTCCCTACAAAATGTTGTTAAGGCAGGTAAATTCTTGATACCAGTTTTACACATAGATGAGAGAGGAATTCAGATTTTGCTTGGTCCTAATTCCACAGGCTTCTGTAAGAGGCTGGGCTCTAGCTAAGCACTTTGATTCTCTGATTGGAAGGCGATCTCCAGTGAACTGATGCACTTCCATCTTTTCCTGCCCACAAATACCTCTGTCCTTCCTACAAAGAGGACAAGCTGAGAAACAAAAGGCTCTATTTCCATTCTCTTAAAGCAGCACATTCTGTGATCTGAGAGTAGCCATCTGCAGGGATGAAAGGGAGGGTGAGTAAATGAATCACGTAGAGAACGAAGCCAGCCAGAACTCCGCTGGAAGGTAATGTTTACATCTGAACAGAGCTGCACAGAGAGAGGAAGGAACACGCTGAAGGCAGAACCCCTTTCCAGCCTGATCACTAATTAATCTAATACTTGGAATATGATATTTCTCTGTCTCAGGGAGACCTAAGGTGATACTTTCCTCAGAGCCATTGGAAAGGTCTGGGTCAGAGACCTCTTTGGCAGCACTCTGGCAAGAAGGACGAGCCAGGGCACCCCAGTCCTCCCCACCCCAGCTCCAGGCAGAGCCACAAGGCCAGGCCCTCCCCTGACCCATAGCTGTTCATTCAAGTTGTGTTTTTCGAAAGTCCCAGCTGCAATCTGAATGTCAAATGTAGAAGAGTAGCGACTTCCAGAGGCATTTAAGCCTGGAAATTCTTCAGGTTTTTTTTAATTTGGGTGGGCAATATGTTACCAATTCTCTGAATTCAGAGTCCCAGATATTGTGAAGCCAGAACGAATGCAAATAAATGAAACTTTTACATACAAATTTGCTGCTAAGCAAACACAGTGACTTAAGAGGAAACTACAAACTGGGGAAGAAAAAGAATATGGAGTGGAAAAAGTATTTCAGAGGTTGATCCTGTGGAGACCTTTACACTAATTACTTTTGACAAACACTGAGAATGAAAGGCTGCACCAATACACTGACATTACTCACAGCAAAGTGTGGTTTTAGACTGCCACACCATTCGTCTTCTGCCTGATCTCTCTGCATCTTGCAGACATCCAGCAAACAGATTAGAGCAAGGCTAACACGTCTGGGTTTAATCGGCCATGCCCTCTTCTGCCCACAGATTTTGTCTGGAAGGGAGACTCTAAGGACCTTCTTTACATTGATGTGGGATTTCTGCAGGTCCAATATCCAGCTGGAACTACTGCATGGTAGCAGCCTCAGGTTGCTAGTGTCCAAAAACCCCAGACATTTTCACAGCATCTGCACAGATTAGCTGTGGGGACCCTGCAATCCAGTCCAACACTTCCTGGAAGTGTCAGAGGGGCTTGTGGTGCAAGTTGGAATCAGCTGTGGAGCCAGGGCAGAGTAAATTCAGTGTTTCCCAAAGCAGTGGGCTTGTGGTGCACATGCACACCATCTGTGCAATTGCACAGATGATCGTCTGGCACTACCTTGTTATGTTTTTTCTTGACAATATCTTTGCCAGCATTCTGCAGGAACACGAACAGCAGTTCTGGACTAGAAAAAGAGCCCAAGGAAAAAAAGATCTCGTACGAACCGTGGCCACCATTTCTGCTATAATTAGGAATACATTTCTAAGCTTGGGTCCTAACAGCTACAATGCTAATATATATGGACCCAGATTTGCCACAAGCTTCAGCCTAGAGATCCTATGCTGACACCATCAAAGCTAGCTTGGTATGAAGGCTGCAAAAAATATCCTTCTGGGAATCTGTTTGGGAGGGGTAGGGGATGTGCAGCTGCTGGATATGAACAGAAAGAAAAGGTTACCAAGTTTTACTTTGTTAGAAAGTAAAATGCGACAGAATCTGATTTTTTGGTGGACATCAGGGTGAAAAGGAAGATGCAACTAAACCTTTCTAGCCTGTTTCTTGCTTCTGAAATAATTCAAAAAACTATTTAGAGAAAGAAGAAACTGCAGTACTTTTAATCATTACCAGCAGGTCTTTAACCTCACAGGAAACAGAAAAGGAAGGACACATTGTAAAGTACCCAGACAGACTAAAGGTCATTCTTCTTTCCCTCAGGATGAAACATTGCATCTCGCTTTAAGGACAAATATGCATCTACTATATACACACTGTCACACAGAACATCCACATCTCTTCTCTGGCACTTGATAGTGACACAGCAAGTTTACATTTGGAAATAGAGATAGGCACAGCAGCAGTGAGAGAGCAAGCAAGCAAGCATAGAAGGGAAAAAAACCCCAAGATGCTTCTCCACAGTGACAGAAGGATTGACCCAAGACAGAAATATTTGATGGCGGTGTAGTTAAAATAGTGCATATTGCATCAAAATATTCTTGTGGAGGCTGTTGGGAGGTAGGAAATTAGTCTAATGGAGAATAGACTTTCTGGGGCTCACCAACATTTTCCCAGATTTTGGGCAGTTCACAAAACCTGCAGGACACACAACAGCAGCACAGAGTAACCAGGCTGGCTGGGATGGTTACAGGAGGCTGAGGGGCAACCAAACACATTGCCACCCTTGCCACACCTTTCACCGAGAGAAAACACCTTGGCTGAAGGACAGCTGGACACTTTCCTGCCTGAACACGTTCCTTCACCCACAGACAATTTCTTTGGGTTCTTGCAGTCAGTTGCTTCATTTCTCAGCATCTAGTCTAAGACCTAACAGGGCCCGCCAGCTGACAGTTTGGCTGCAGATAATTCACACATTAGGGTGGGACCTTTTTTCTCTTTTTCTCTTGAAAGCCTGAAGGCTAGCAAGGGGAGGCGGTGCTCACAGCCAAGTTCTTGTTCCCTCAGGGCTCTGGGGCAGGAGGGACTGCTTCACTGACCACTGTACACCGGGCTGTTGGGATGTGCTTGCCCTTCTGAGGCCACCATGTCTTTCAGGGAACCAAAAAGGGCTCCCACTTTCCATAGCTAGGAGCACAGAAGAGAGTGATTTTCATCTCCAGCTCTTTGTGCCTGCAGAAGGAGGGTGGAGATGGGCCTTGCAGCTACATAGCACTGCTGCTAATGAGAAGGCAGAGGGGGAACTGTGGGCAGAAAGGAGGAGGTTGAACTTGTGGATGGTTCTTGCTGCAGTGCTTCAGGACTTGTTACTTATTCTTACGTGCTGGTAATATCCTTAAGCAGCAGGAAAAAAAGAATGCCCTGTAAAGCTTAACTTAAATGAGATATTATCAGCAAACTTACTCTTTGACTATTAACATTAGTTGCACCAGACGGTTTCAGTTGGATATCAGGAAAAATTTCTTGGCTGACAGGGTTATCAAGCAATGGAACTGGCTGCCCAGGGGAAGTGGTGGAGTCACTGTCCCTGGAGGTATTTAAAAGACATATAGATGAAGATCAAGACATGGCTCAGCAGTGGACTTGGTAGTGCTAGGGTAATGGTTGAACTCAAGGATCTTAAAAGTCTTTTCTAACTTGAAGGACTCCATGGTTCTATTTATAGACAAATAATAAATGATGATTCAGAACCACTAAATTAACTTATCAAAACCAGTAAAGGATGCTGTCCTACCAGCAGCAGGGCCAACTCTCACACCCTCCTTGCCAAGTCCTGCATAGGGGTGTGAGGGTAAGTGGGCAGAAGCGGGTCACAATACCCTCAACACAAGGAGAAATTACAAAACACTGGGCTCCAAATCATACCTAAAAAAGCATTCGAAATCCTGGAGCTTTGCCTTAGCTCAACCACCCAATACATGAACATTTCAAAATAGAAATTGTCTGTGATGCCCTTAATTCTACCTTGAGGCTGGAATCTGTGTGGTCTTCGTTGTTGCCTTGGACAAAGGTGACCAGGACTCATCTGCACACTCCAAGGGAAGGAAACAACCTCGGACAGTTGCTGACAAAAGCTATCTTGAGCAGATGAGCTCAGGGACAGATGCCTTGTCGGGGTGTGAATAGCCCATAGGGAGCTGCTCCTCTCACCACCAGTGCAACCCCACTGTGCAGCTGCTGTCCTTCCACAACAGGCATGCACCATGCAGGCAGCTGTGCCAGGGAGCTTGGAGACAGCTGTTCACAGGAGCCCTAACACCTGGGGAGAATGGCAAAACCCATCCAGCACCTCTCTGCCGCTGAGAGGAGAGGCAGCTCCCTCCTCCTTTATGTTCCTCTCCTGCAAGGTTTACAGCTCAGGTCGGTTCCTCTTCTCCTGGCTGGGAGAACTCACTGAGAGCTTTCAGGGAGGCAGGGCCCGGGTACGGCCCGGAGTGGTGGGACAAGGCCAGGACAGGGAAGAGAGGGTGCAGGGCCTGCTGTTCTAGCAGGATGGAGGGGATGGGGCTCCTCAGCACTCCCTGCAGCCACAGGTTGTGGGGCCATGGAGACACTAGTGCTGCCTGTGCCTGTCGCCTTTGAGGCTGGTGCCATTGTCCCAGCGACTGGCACCGAAGCTGTTAATTCTCCCCGAGGGAAGGCGAGCTGGGGATTTCACATCTTGAGGAGGCTGGGCTTTCGGCAGCCACACCGCACAGGGTGGGGGAAACAAATCCCTTCAGAGAGAGCCTGAATTGCAGCGCTGCTGAACAGCTTGAGCTGCAGAGGGGCCAGAGGAATCTCTCACTACTCCACACCCTGTAAATCCTTTGCTAATTGCTTTATTGCCATTATTTGTGAAGATAAAGGAAAAGGATTAATTAACTAAGAAAGAAGAGTGCACATCTCACTAGATTGGCTCCGTTAATTGATATGGGAGGGAGAAAAATCAATTAGCAAATTCTTTTACCTTCCTGACCAGTCTGGAAACAGAGCTGCGGTGCTTTTTGGGAGCACAACATTGTGAAGGGTAAAAAACCAGTTGGCTCCCCCAACCAGCTGCATAGAGCTCATTCATAAGGCAGTTTGCAGTTTGCTCCACTTAATCTGGCCGTGTAAAGGCTGTGTTTTGCAGATATTTTGCAATTCTACGACAACAGGCAGAAACATAACAGTGTCAGAGACATGAAGCTGATGGGCACCAAGTCTCTAATTTTGCTGCCTCACTCTTAGCAGAGGGCTACTTGATTGCATCACAAAACTCGTGTTTCTAAAAGTAGTTATAGCATGGACTTTGGTGTCCCCCCCGCCTTGTAAGTCAGATCATGATTTTCTGATAAGTGTGAGAAGGAGCAAAAGAAGTGGAAAACAAAAATACCACATTTTGCTTGTCTTCTTGAACCTTTGTACAAATCCAGAGCTAGACTGAGATTGCAGGAATCTACCCAAGATTCCTTTCGTATGGCATATTAGTTGAAGGAAATGAATGGTTCCCCCAGGATAAGGCCTCAGAGGAAAGGAAGCATTTGATGAATGAGGTTAAAAAGGTCTCCATGTAGCTGTGTCATGCCTCAGTAAGGGTTTCTCCAGACAAGAATGATAGTGATTTCCACTGCCTACACAAACAAGGGAGACTATTCAGCATCTGTGTTTCAATGTAAAAAAAACAAACAAATAACAACCATCAGAAACCCAACTCACCCTATTTCTACAGTTTCAGCTAAAGCAATTGGAGTAAACTAGATGTAATGTATTCAATTGTTTAAGCACCATAAATCATTACTTTGTGTTAAAAAACAAAGGTGGGGGAGAGTTGTACTTATCAACTGGGAATTACACAATTTGAATCTGATGTCTTGGGCAGCGATTCTTAAGTTTTGCTGTCACTGTCTCCCAGGGACAAAATTAGTGAATAAAGGAGAAAAAGACAGCACAGCCACTGAAACAGAGAGAAAAAAACTGCAAGAGAGGGACAGAGCAAGCTAATAAATAAAACAAGAGCCTGAAGGGAAGAGCTGCTTTGTCAGAATATAAATATTTCCCTTCCCCTTTTATCTTTAATGTGGTGCGAGGAGCTTATTAAGGGGAAGAGCAGCTCTGTCCCTGGAGTCCATCCATATAACCATGTAGGGAGCTCAGTCCAACACAAGCGATGCAGCCACACACACGTAAACTCTTCTCTGCTGGAAACAAGTGTAACGTACCAAGCAATAAAAGGGAAAGCAGGAACCCACGGTGGTCATTACAGCTCTTATCTTGCTGGCCCTGGTGCTGCCAGGGGCCCAGGTCAGGGAGCTCTGCTCACCTTGAGTCTCTGTTGCAACCTGGGAAGAACAAATCCTACGTGTCCTCCCGGTACTGCAATATAGGGAGAAGCAATGTGGCAGCTTATGACAAAGCCAAATTTGGGTAAATAAAAAGAGGGACTGTGTGCAAAGCTGCGCTGGGAAGGGCCCACACTGTGCACTAAGCACTGAGGAAGAAGCTTTTCCTTCTAACTGTGGCTCAGCACAGCTGTGGCTGGCAGCCAGGCAAGGCCTTGCCTTCCTGCAGCAGCACGCTGGGTCGCGTGCACAGAGAAAAAAGTCAAGCATGAAGCAAAAATTCTGTGTGTTAGTGGCTCCTCTCTCCGAGATCTGGTTTCCAATAATGACTTGGTTCCTCTTACCAGTGCTGGCACCAGCATCTCTTTGCCAGCCCTTCAAGATGTTCGACCATATGGCTGCACAAAGCTGCACCATCAGTCAAAGCCTCCAAGTCAGGAAGGGGACAGTTTCAAATTGCTGCCAACAGATCTGCTCCCACTATTTTCCTTGCCCGAGCTGTCACAGATACAGGTGTCAACCTGGCTTCTTACTGCTTCATTATTTTCATCTGCCCTTAAAAAAAAAGAAAGTGGGGGGGGAAAGAGCAAAAAACTAAGAGCTTTTAATTTCCTCTGCTCAGGCCTTAAAATGGAAAAATGAAGGGAATTCATTGTTGGTGCTTGCTGATCCCTCCACCCCTACTGTTGCACCACTGCAGCCCTTTGAGCATGACAAAATGAGCTCCCCAGGCTTGATTATGCAAGCCACTAATTCCTCCTCTAGGCAAGGGGGTGCTTGGGTTCCTTGGCTGTACAATTTGGGTTTACCCGGCTTTTGGTTTTGTTTCTGTTTATGGAGGCAAACACTTGGGCATTTTTACATTAAAAATGGATCTGATTTTTCTTTTAGCTGAATGCTAGTGAACAGGAAGAGATTGTCACATGCAGACTATTTTCAATAATTTTTCAGAAACATTTCAGTTTTCTCCTATGATGCTTCCACATAAGCTCCTATCCCAATTGAAATTTTTTCATCATGTTTGAAAAACAGATAACTTCAAATACTACCAGTAAACCAAATTTTCTTAAAAAGGCTTTAAATGAGCAATCCTTTTCAAAAGTGATTTTGATAAAATTTAGTGGAAAAAATACGTATTTTTTTGAAATCTATATTTTTTTAAATGGACAAAAGCAATAATAAATTTTCATACAACCCCCATTCCAGTTCTCTGATTTTTTTTTTTTTTCAGCTGGCCCTATTAGGAAACAAACCCTCAAGCCCAAGGGAATTATTTAGCAAAATACCATTTCTGCTGGCTCTCTCAGCTGCCTGGCTTCAGCTGCAGCTTCCCTGGAGCGGCTAAGTGCCTCCAAAGCAGCTTGGAAGTGGCCTGGGTTTCCTTGCCACCCACAGCCCTGGTGGTGAGCACCCAGAATCTAAGAGCCTCTTAAAGGGAGAGTTGGTGTAGCTGAAAAAAAACCCAACAAAAACTGACCAGCTTTAAGATAGGCTTTTGAAATAAATCTAATTTTGAGATCTTTGATGTCTTAAGCACAGCTACCCTAGACATTCTTGGGAAACAGAGCGCTTCTCTGGAAAACTATTTAGCAAATTTGGGATCTGCTGGGTAGCTATTATTCAGCTACTCAGGTTACTTCGGAGAGCCCAAACTCACCATATCTGCTTAATATCTAGGGACCAATGCCTTTAGAGACTTTACTCACAAAGAGCTGACCCTTGTGGTCGGGGAGAGTATTGAGTCACAAAACAGATGAGAATCAGATGGCTGCAGCAGCTCCCACTGCCTTGCCCTGCCCTGCTGCTCTCCTGCAAGCAGCTGCCCCTCGTGTAGGGATCTCTGAGCCAAAAGTAATGTACTTCACTCGAAGAAGGGGAGTAACCCCGTGCCAAATCTGAACTGCTCCAATACAGCTCTCCTACAATGGCTCTGAGTTGAGTGCAGAGTCCTCACCCTGGAGGAAGCGATCCCTGGCAGAGGGCAGGGGATGTCTGGGGACAGTCACCATTTCATCTTTCCACAGGCTGTTTCATGAGTCATCATCCTTCTCTACTATAACTTGCATGAATAAATCTCACTGGGCAAAAAAAAAAAATGCCTTTACTGTTGTGCCTAGGAAAGCACCAAGGATTACACTGCATTTGAATAATAACAATGATAACAATGGTGCATTTTAAAAGCCTACCATTTCCCGAACCAGAAGCCACTGGTGTGATGTTGCTTCATTGAAATTCAGGTATAAACAATTTCTAGCACCTCACAAATTCCCACAGATCAGCAACCTTTAAAAAATGCTATCAATGTCCATACAAAGTTTCCATTATTAGCTCTCCTTCACCATCACCCAACACACCATGTGGGGCAGCTTCTAGGATGCCACAGGAGGACTTGTTTGCTTTGCCCAGAAAGTAATTGTTTTAATATTAGACCTAATTTTCCTCCATTATCCCCTTTCCCCCCCCCCCACCCCTCCCCCAGCAACAGCCTTTATGAAAATAAACCAGTAGGAGTTTGGCAAAGACACCAGCATTAACAATTCTGCTTCAGCAGTTTCACTTTAATAGCTATCAGCAGCTGGAATTTCAGTTTTCACACCCCAGGCAAAATCCTGCACCTACAGCAGCACGGAGCTGGGAGGCAGGGTCAAGCAGAGGGATGCTGTTCCCAGCACCACTTCCTTCAGCTCGGGCCTGGCCGTGACGCTCTCTTCTCGCCCCACGGGCGAGACCAGCCCGATGTGCCCAACACCCTCGAGTGCGGTC